>CAUYON010117391.1:0-16568 GCA_963573935.1 Arctocebus calabarensis
ACAGTTGCCCAAATGTGGATTTTCTAATTTTCTCATTTTTTCTGCATTTTTAGCTAGAACCCTTTTATTAAAAAGAGTTTCTTCTCAAGAATGGAAGAAAAAGTATCCAATGTACTCAGCCCTACTATGAAGCTAATCTATAGCTTTCATATGAAGGCTAAAACCCAGTTATAGCACAAGAAATGGGGAAAGGGGCAAGGGAGGGGAGGGAAGGGGTGAGGATGGGTGCAGGGAGGGTGATTGGTGGGCTCACACTTACGGTGCATCTTACATCTTACAAGTAATTTAGAAAATTACTAAATGTAGAATATAAATGTCTTCATATAGTGATTAAAAGGCCATGAAGGCTATGTTAAATAGTTCAATGAAAATATTTCAGATTGTATATTAAGTCAGCACATTGTGCCCCATGATTGCACCAATGTACACAATTATGATTTAATAAAAATTTTAAAAAAAAAAGATTTTCTGGGCAGCACCTGTGGCTCAGTGAATAGAGTGCTGGCCCCATATACCAAGGGTGAGGGGTTCAAACCCAGCCCTGGCCAAACTGCAACAACAACAACAACAGAAAAAAAATAGCCGGGCCTTGTGGCGGGCGCCTGTAGTCCCAGCTACTCCAGAGGCTGAGGCAAGAGAATCGCCTAAGCCCAGGAGTTGGAGGTTGCTGTGAGCTGTGTGACACCACAGCACTCTACCAAGCGCGATAAAGTAAGACTTTGTCTATATAAAAAAAAAAAAAAAAAGATTTTCTAAGCTGGATATGATGGCACTTGCCCGTAGTCCTAGCTACTCTTGAGGCTGAGGTGGGAAGATCATTTGAGTTCAAGGCCATCCTGAGCTAAGTAGGGAGACCTGGCCTCTAAAGGGGTGGAAAAAAACTTCCTCTCATCAACTATTTGGTTTTCCACACATAGCAAGAGCAAGATAAATTTTTTCAAGTGATATTTGAACATGTACACATTAGAGTATGTGGTAGTCTCCTCCCAGATCCCACTGCCTTCCTTCACCATGACAACCAGGAGCTAGGCTATCTCAGAAATAATGTGGTCCTCCCTGGGCATCTGCTTTCTTTTGAACTCCTTATATAATAAACACTCATATAGCACTGCCAGTGTGCTGGGCACCGCTGTCAACATTTATACGCGTTACCTCATTCAGTGCTAGACATTAATATTCTCTCTTTTGAGGCTCAGAGAGATTAAGTAACTCGCCCCAGGTCACACAGTTGGTAAGAGGTGGAGTCAGGATTTGACCCTGGCTCAAAGGCCACACTATTAACCACTGCCCTGTATTGCCTGCCTCAGCAGAAGTTTATTAAGCACCTTCTCCCCACCCCCCATTTAACAGTGAAGAGTGTTTAGAATGTGAGAGGAAAATCAAAGTTATCTGTTCATGGAGGACTGAGAGGAAGAACTGGACAAAGCAGACTTGGAATCAACCCCCCAGCTTTTTTTTTTTTTTTTTTTTGAGAGACTCAAGCTATCACCCTGGGTAGAGTGCCATGGCATCACAGCTCACAGCAACCTCCAACTCCTGGGCTCAAGCTATTCTCCTGCCTCCGTTTCCCAAGTAGCTGGGACTACAGGCGCCCACCACAACGACCGGCTATTTTTGGTTATAATTGTCATTGTTTGGCAGCATTGTCTGGCAGGCCCGGGCCAGATTCAATCCCAACAGTTCTGGTGTATGTGGCCAGCACCTTAGCCGCTTCAGCTACAAGCACTGAGCCAACCCCCAGCTCTTAAATGGGGAGTTGAGAATTGCTCTTAATTCTACTTCATATGGGTAGGATGAGGGAGAAGGATGCGATCCTGGCGGACTTCCTGGAGTAGAGGGGCTTGAGAGACAAAGGGGCAGGAACCAAGTGAGCTAAGAAAAGGAGAACAAGGCTGACATGCCAGGAAGAGAAAAGGCAAGGTGTCCAGACTTGCAGGCCAGGCTCAAGGTCCAGATGTGGTCTCACCTGTGACAGGGAGTAAAGGAGGAATCTGGGGAGGGCTGTTGAGATGCGGCATCAGGCCATATTTTCTGTAACCAAGTTGTGATTGGTTTAAACAATTGTCTCCAATAACTGAAACAATTGACCCCAAGGGAGGGCTTCAGGCACTGCTGGATCTACATGCTCGGATTGCATCTCCCTGAGTCTGTCTCCCTCTATCTCCTGCCTCTTCTTCCTTAGGTTCCTTATAGCCAACCACTGGCAGCTGGAGGCTAGAAGCTCAGAGCCTCCATGTGGAATTCCAGGCCATCACAGCTGAGATTCTGACCCTAGGGTGGAATGATGCCTGGGTAAGGTCTCAACCTAGCAAAGGCAGAAGAAAAGGTGGAGGTATTCAGGGCTGAGTCCTGACACCCTTTGCCCACTGAAAAGCAACAATGGCTTGTGCAGACAAATCTGTCTCAGCAACTTCTGGCCCCACGTAGCCAGCGACCCCTGCCCACCTCCAGGCCCACTGCCAGAACTCATGTCCTTCTCTCCCCTTCAGACCCCTCTCTCCCACCTCTCCAGGATTAGGAGGCCTGCTCTCTGCCCCGCCCCCCCCACCACAAGTTCCTGAAGGCCAGATGGCACGCTTTTGTAGCTAGTGTGGACACCAGTCCACTCAAGCCTCATCAACTGACCCCAAACCACAGCCCCCAGACCCCAAGACACACTTCTGGGCAGACCTAGGAAGGGGTCCCCGGCCCATTCAGAAAGCAGTGCTACCCCTGCCGGCCCTCCCTGAGTCCTGCTGTCATCCTGCTTGTTACCGCGTGGCCCTCTGAAGGGTCCTGAGTAGGGATGACAGGGGAATTAGGGCACGCTAGACCCTCCCCAGCCATCCAGTTCCTGGTGTGGGCTCTCAGCGCCACCTGGCGGCCACTTTCTCCCACCCCACAATTCTCTTTGAACTTGGGAGACTGTTTCACTGTCCGCACAACCCCTAGAGAACAAATGGGTTGGTTAGAGTTCACGCAAGGAAGCAGACAGCGCCAGGAGACTGCCCTCAGGGGCATTCCTGAGGGCTCCCCAGCCCTGGACACCCAGGGCAGTTCTCTGGGACACCCTCCTCCCTCTACCTCCAGCCTTGTGGAATGGGGGAAAGGCACGTCCATGTCCCACGTGTGATTCTCTCCTAGTCCCTGCCGCCCCTTGCTCAGAGCCCAGCGGTGTGCCCTTGTCTTCCTCTCCTTCCCTCCCCCAGCCCTCCC
This sequence comes from Arctocebus calabarensis, assembly GCA_963573935.1. Classification (NCBI taxonomy): domain Eukaryota; kingdom Metazoa; phylum Chordata; class Mammalia; order Primates; family Lorisidae; genus Arctocebus; species Arctocebus calabarensis. Next base: position 3,196 of record CAUYON010117391.1, read on the forward strand.
GCTATCACCTTCCCCTCTGGTCCTCAGTCAAGTCCTCCTACCCAGCCCAATGCCACCTAGTGACACTTCAGACCCTGCTAGCGGGTCCCTGAAGCCGACCCCTGTGTCCCGCCGCCTCAGTGCCATCTTCCTGTGCAAGCTGAAAAGGCGGCTCAGGCTTCATCTGGCCAAAATTCAACCTGAGTTTCCCTGCCCCAAACCCACTCTCACTGGAGTGATCCCCACCTGGGTTAACCTACTCTAACATTCTCACCCTGTCACCCTGGCTAGAGGACAGTGGCATCATCACAGCTCACTGCAACCCCAAACTTCTGGGTTCACACCATCCTCTTTCCTCAGCCTTCCACGTAGCTGGGACTGCAGGCGCCCACCGCCACACCTGGCTAGTTTTTGTAGAGACGAGGTCTCACTCTTGCTCAAGCTGATCTTGAACTTCTGAGTTAAAGGGATCTTCCTGCCTCAGCCTCCCAGAGTGGTGGGATTAGAGGCATGAGCCACTGGCTGGCCCCATGCCTTCTTTCATCCATTCATTCACTTAGTTTTTGCTCATTCCCTCCCTGCCTCTGCCTCTCTCTCCATTGGCCAAAAGGTGCTAGAGCTTTACTTTCTGGAATTTATGTTCTGGAAACCAACCATGCCCTGTGTCAGAACAGCTCCATCCATCCAAATGTTCTGCCCCAAATATCCTTGCTCTCCTCCTGGTGCTCACCTCCATGTGCCAATCAGCACATTCCACAAGCAGACCATTCCTCCACTGAATGACCACGCTGGTCTAGCTGCCATCGTCTCCCACCTAGACTGTGGCAGTTGCTCCCCACTTCCCTTCCTACCTCCTGCTGTCTGTTCCCACTTGCAGCAGGAGGGACTTCAGCTCAGCACCACCTTGCACAATGTGGCCCGGGTTGCATCACGGCCCTGGCCCCCCACACACTTGCCTTGGTTCACTTGGCTGTGGGCCCCTGGCGTCCCTGCTCTCTCCAAGCTTCCCAATCCCAGGGCCTTTGCACTTGCTATTCTCACAACTCTGGGACCTCTGTCCTGCGATGGTCCCACGGCTCCCTCCCTCATTTTATTCTAGTCTTTACACAAATGTCAACTCCTTGGAGAGGACACAGTATTTGGGTTGGTGAGTGGGGTGGACACAAATGGAAGGCTACTTCAAAGAGGCTGGACAGGACCTGGGTTAGAATCTCAAATCTAGGCGAGTCACTTTCTATCTCAGTGCTCAGGTTCCTAGGCTGTAAAATGGAGCCACAAATTCTGCTGTCTCACTGGAACTAGAAGGACCTGCCACAAAGACAGTTTTCTACATAGGCAACAGAATTATTTTTTTTTTAGAGACAGAGTCTCCCCTTATCGCCCTCAGTAGAGTGCCCTGGCCTCACACAGCTCACAGAGACCTCCAACTCCTGGGCTTAGGCGATTCTCTTGCCTCAGCCTCCCGAGCAGCTGGGACTACAGGCACCAACCACAACGCCCGGCTATTTTTCTGTTTTGCAGTTCTGCTGAGGCTGGGTTTGAACCTGTCACCTTCGGTATATGGGGCCGGCGCCCTATACGATGAGCCAGACGCCGCCCAGGATTTATTTTTTTAATGACATTATTATAATTAAAGGAAAGGAATCCATGATGTTGCCACATTTCCAGCCTGGGGGACTTCATGTGAGTATTGTTGCAGAGTTTGGGTCCCAGTCAACTCTTCACCCCTACCCCAGACCATATGCACACGGGGCGGGCAAGGCACAAAGAGACAGAGGCCTCCTCAGCCTTATCTGTGCTCCTGCCTCATCCATGAAGGCTGCACCCACCTAACTCTTGGCAATTCTCTATGGCCTTGGATAAGCCCCTTGCCTTCACTGAGCCACTGTCATCTCTTTCAATAACAAATGAACATAGCAACTGTCAGCTTTTCACAGGAGCTTATTATTTTATATAGACCTTAGAAAGCTCTCAGAAATTTTAAAAGTAATTTTCCTGATTATAAAATACATGATTATCTGGCTCAGAACCTGTAGCTCAAACAGCTAAGGCGACAGCCACTACACCAGAGCTGGTGGGTTCAAATCCAGTCTGGGTCTGCCAAACAACTACAACCAAAAAATAGCCAGGAGTTGTGGTGGGCACCTGTAGTCCCACCTACTCGGGAGGCTGGGGCAAGAGAATCGCTTAAGCCCAGGAGTTGGGAGGTTGCTGTGAGCTGTGACGCTACAGCACTCCACCCAGAGCGACAGCTTGAGGCTGTCTCAAAAAAAAAAAAAACCAAATACACGAATTGTCTCCAGCAGAGATCAAAGCCGAAAAAGAAACCTCTCTGGGGTGTTTATTTATTTATAGACAGTCTCACTTTGTTGCCCTTGGTAAAGTGCTGTGGTGTCATCATAGCTCACAGCAACCTCAAACTCTTGAGCTCAAGTGATCCTCTTGCCTCAGCCTCCAGAGTAGCTGGGACTACAAGTGTCTGCCACAACACCAGGCCAGTTTTAGAGACAGGAGTCTCTTACTCAGGCAGGCAATGCGCTCAGGCACCCACTTCAGCCTCCCACAGCACCTGGCCCACTCCAGGTGCTTTAAACAGGAGGGGATTAAACACAGAGAATCAGGTGCTTACAAAATCTTGGGAGGCTAGAGGAGCAGCTGTAGGGCAGGTCCTCAGGAATGACACCCAGGACAGCACAGAACCAGGAACACTGCTCCCAGAACTGCTGGGCTCACAAAGGCCACGACTGGCTGTCATACTGGGCCCACTCCTGCCATCCATGCCTCATGGAAGGATGTCTAATTGTTAGAACCGAATTCTCCATCCAGAATCCCAGATGCTGGGGAGTCTGGGAAATACAGTTGTTGCTTGTAGCCTTTGCTGAGAGGGGGATGCAAGTCAGCCCATTCCACCCAGTGTTACTGCAATGAACAGCAAGATAAAAAATGGACAAGTGCAGAGCAGCAGATGTGAGGGAGAAAGGAAATAATCCCCTATAATCCACCATCTGTAAAGTAGCCTTGTTAAGACTGTGGTGTACATCCTCCCAAAATTATTTTCTATTTACTTAAAAACTTTTTCAAATTAGGCAGGATCATACCAAGTCCTTTTCCCCATTTAACATTCCTAAGAGATAAAAGTATTTCCTCAGATCATTAAAAATCTTCCCAAAGCTGTTTTTTTTTTTTTTTGAGACAGAGCCTCAAGCTGTCACCCTGGGTAGAGTGTTGTGGTATCACAGCTCACAGCAACCTCCAATTCCTGGGCTCAAGCGACTCTCTTGCCTCTGCCTCTCAAGTAGCTGGAACTACAGGAGTCTGCCACAATGCCCGGCCATTTTTTTTTTGGTTGCAGCCATCATTGTTTGGCGGGCCCTGGCTGGATTTGAACCCACCAGCTCAGGTGTACGTGGCTGGCGCCTTAGCCCATTGAGCCACAGGTGCCGAGCCTGAACTTCTTTTGAAACTGATTTCATTAATGATCTTTAAAAATTTTCACAGCACACCTAAGATCCTCTGGTGGGTGGCACATGCCATGCACACTCACTGCCCTTGAGGGTAGCCACATAACCACAGGCTGCTGAAGGAGACGTTATCAAGCAGCAGGGTCTTTCCTAACAGATAGCGTATCAGTCCCATTCAGGGAGAAAGCTGCACTGGGCACTCTCGGTTTCTGCAGGTCATTCATGAAATCAATTCACACACAGTACACAGGTTATCCAGCAGGACCACTAATGGCCTCGAGCCTCTGGACAGTTAAGGAGGGTGGGGACCACCTTGCCAATAAGCTCTGCAGAAGAATCAACCCAGCAGGACATAACACCACATTCATCCAGAGCACTAGTGAGTGCCATCCCCGGCGGGAGGACTGAAAGGTGACAAAGGAAGCATCGCTCAGGGCCCTGGGAGAGATCAGAAGTGTGGATTCACACTCTTCGTATAATCATAAGCCTGAGTTCGTCTTTATTTTCAATCACCCCCCTGCCCCAACCTGGGCAGTGACCAGGGTCACCAGAGTTACAAAACAAGTTCCATGGCAAACATTCTTCACTTGGCCAAACTTTCTTTACTCCGGTTCCTCAACACTCTCATATAGGTTAGGCCCATCTGTGTACATTTTTGCAAAATCCAGTTGCAGCAAGAACTCTAATAACCAGTTTATCAAGAACCCCCACCCCACCCCACCCTTGATAACTGATTCAAATTCCTCACCTCCTGAGTGATGTCTCCTGGCCTGTCTTCAACAAGAATTCTATTAGGTCATTTAACCTAGAATCTTCCTTATCCCTGAAGTTTCCTCTTAATAATTTTTCATCCACTGACACTCTCACCATCAACCACTCTGCTCCGTGGCTATAAATCCCTACTTGTGAGTATCTTGGTTCAGTGCCTGTGGCTCAAGTGGCTAAGGTACCAGCCATATACACTGGAGCTGTCGGGTTCAAATCCAGCCCGGGCCACCAAACAACAATGATGGCTACAACCAAAAACTAGCCAGCTGAGAAAAGCCAGCTTTTCTCAGTGGCAGGCGCCTGTAGTTCCAGCTACTTGGGAGGCGAGGCAGGAGAATCATGCTTGAGCCCAGGAGTTGGAGGTTGCTGTGAGCTGTGATGCTACAGCAGTCTACTCAGGGCAACAGTTTGAGGCTCTGTCTCAAAAAAATAATAAAATAAATAAATAAAAAGAAAATAAAGCCAGACACTCCTACTTGCCCAACCTGTATTTGGAGTTGAGCCCAATTTCTCTCCTGTACTGTAAAATCCCATTGCCATGGTCTCTTACATATATTAGGATGGCTGTGAATAGGCTTCCCCACCATGGCAAAGTATCACTGAATAATTGTTCTCTTTAATATAAGTTCAGAATTTTCAAATGAGCAGAGTTCAGAATTATCAAACAGCCTTGAATTAAAAGAGAAAGAGCCTTTTTCCTCTAATAAGCATGGAATTGAAATCAAAACTAGAATTCCACCTCTGGTACAGGGGTCTGAAGGTAAGTATGTTTTTTCTCTCTGTTCCACCCCCAATGTTCTATTGCAGCTGGGCCTGTCTCAAAGTAACCCAAACAATTGTTCTCCAATCTAGGCATCCCTCCAACAAACCTCTACAAGATGTCAGCATTCCCAACTGCAGTTCAGAACAACTCAGCTGGATGCTGGCTCTGTGGGGTGGGGGGTGAGGTGCCAGGGATGACTACAGCAAAAAGGAACTGTGACTCCCAAACCCACTGCAGCTCAATTCTCTTCATTAATAAGCCTCTCTCTTCAAAGATGTGGTGGGAAAACGTCCACAATACTTTCCCTATAGAATGTGATATACAGGAAATCAGAATTTAAAATATACCATCCTGGCCAGGTGCCAAGGCTCATACCTGTAAGTCCAGCACTTTGAGAGGTCAAGTGGGAGGATCACTTGAGCTCAGGAGTTCAAGACCAGCCTGAGCAAGAATAAGATCCTGTCTCTACTAAAAAGAGAAAAAATGAGCCAGGCATAGCGGTGCATGCCTATAGTCCCAGCTACTCGGGAGGGTGAGGCAGGAGGACTGCGTGAGCCTTTTGGTGTCTTCTAATATCTCTGTCTAGGAGTTTGAGGTTTCAGTGAACTATGATGATGCCACTGCACTCTAGCCTGGGTTATAGAGAGAGACCCTGCCTCCCAAAATATATACATATGTGTATACATATACGCACACACAGAGGGTGCCAAAAATATTGCACATTTTAAGAAAAGAGGAAACCAAAAAAAAAAAAGGAGAAAACTATATGAAAATTATAATACTCTGGTTGCATCTGTTGCAATAATAAGAGGTGCTCAAACTTGACTTGTATTCATCTTTTGTTATAGGCATATACTGAATATTTCAACTTGAATGTGGTTTTTCCCTTCTCAAAATGTGTATACATTTTTTGGCACTCTGTGTGTATGTGTTTACGTGTGCACGCATGCGCATCCATTTCAGTTCATCGACAACAGAATTCAGACACCAACGAATTCAACCTCTAGTCTTAGAAGAAAAAAAACATTTAGTCTTAGGCAGACACCCTGGAGAATAAATCGGAACAAATCCTGTGTTATAGTTGCTTACAAATGTTTGGGTCAAAAGAATTTTAGAGCCCAAGAAGTGTTAAGAGTATCAAATCCACCCCACCAAAATGAAGAAACTGGGGATCAGAGGTTCTGAGGGGACACACACCTACCTAGAACACAATTTCATACTCAGAAAATTGGGATTCTACGTTCTGAAGACTCTTTTAGGGTCTTCTAATATCTCCGTCTACTCACGGACCAGAATCTGTCAAGGTTTATTTTTAATGACAGAAAATCTGCCCATCTGTAAACATTCTGCTGTATTTCAAGATAGCAGCTTAATGTAGCTTCTTCTCCTCCCTGAGCAATACATCAACTCAAGACAAAAATCATTAATTCCATTAATTAGAGAAACACGAAAAGCCAAGAGATTGACTTTGGCTGGCCAGCGCATGGGCACAGATGGGGCTCTCCCAAGGCCCAAGACAGCATGACATAACATAACAGTTATAGGTTAACAAATCCATTCTAGGTTAACAAATGTTAGCGTGCAGACATCCCAGCTGGAGCACCTTACAGAAAAGAACTGGGACTCTAAGTACCAAACTCTTTGCAGGGACAATGTATGGGCACCCAGAAACATCACCTGCCTGTTCATCCGCAGATGACTTACATTATACAATGGCATCAAGTAACAAATTTGTCTGTTTTGGATTCCCAGGACCTCTTACACAGCCATCCTCCTGGTTCTCAAACAACTAATTGACAACGTTCCTTTAAAACCATCTCAGTTGCTCTTGGGAAGTGGAAATGATGCAAAGTGTAAATAAAAACAGCTCCTCCTAGCTAGTGCCAGGTTTGGAGATGTGGCACCAGCAGACATCTAAGGCAACCACGATTATTTTTAGCAGCACTGTGGCTGGGGATGGAGAGCCGCACGTTGCCATCTCAGTATAAACGCCACCCCCTTTCAGAGTCCTCCTAACTCCCCACAAGCCAGGTTCTCCTACAGAACACTGAGCAAGATCCTCCAACGGTCACACAGCTAGTGTGGGTGTCAGTTTTCTCATCTGAAAATGGGAATAAGTGTGCCTACCTCAGTTTCCTTGTCTGGAAAAGAGATAATATGCCAATAGCACCCACCTCAGAGTAATTGTCAAAATTTGAAACGTTCTTATAAATGTGACAGCATTGCCATGTAGAAAGTAGCCAGTGAACACCAGCTATTATCACTGCCACTTTTTCAAGTCTTACACACGTTAACAGTTGTCTTCTTACTTGTGCTTGTTCTATGTTCACCGATTAGACAGATAGCAAGCCCTGTGTGTGATGGAGAAAAAGCCTACAAGCTTTGAAATCAGGCAAGAAGGGGATAGAATCTGGGCTCTGGATAAAAAGGTTTATTTTTTCCCACATTTCAGCATCTCCAGGATTGAAATGTCTCTTACAATTAATGGTGACTTAGAATTAATGCAACAGGGTACATTTATCTGAACTTGGGCAAGTTATATGATCTCTGGAGAATTGGCATTATCTACATTATCTACCTCTCTTAGATTTACCGCAAAACACAAATACCATAACCATACAACTCGCTGACACCACTGAATTTTGTGCTCTTATGGGTTCAGTCTCTTGTGCATATGCGCTAGAAATGCTTAGGAGCTGGGGGAATATTTACACCATATTTAACACAGCAACCCACTATCTGTGTAAATTTTAAAATAGTTCCTGAATCCATTCTAGGTTAACAAATGTTAGCATGCAGACATCCCAGCTAGAGCACCTTACAGAAAAGAACTGGGACTTTAAGTGTCGAACTCTGCAGGGACAATGTATGGGCACCCAGTGCCCTTTGCAAGGACCTGCAGCTGCTTCAAGCACCCCTACCCAGAGCCTTGGATTGTTGCCCAGCTCCCACTTGGGGCTATTTTATACAGTCCAGCTTTCTGCTGAGGCGGAGCTCAGGTCCAAGTTTGGCTGGTGCAGCACAGGAGTATGTAGAAAGGTGCTTTTTACAAATTCAGTTACAATTCTTGGCATGTAACAGTAACAGTTCTGAGTGCTTACTTCATTAGGCGCCACTAAACTCTTAAACAAAAACCCACCTCTGAGGTCCAGCCTTTAAGTCACACCCAAGCTGCGTGGCTCTGAAGCCTGTGTCCTGAACCACCATGTCATGACTCTCAGGGAGTTTATGCAACATCGGCTTAGGAAGGAGGCAAAGCTCTCCCACACTTCAAGGTCTCACCTTCAAAACAGCCAAACAGCATCCTCCCTGGGGAGCGTGTCAGGTGAGTGGGGTAAAGGTGGGGCAGGTGGAAGGGCAGGGCTTCAGGGGGATTCCAAGCCCAGTTGGAACTGCCCTTTTCTTAGGAACTCTGGCCAGGCCTAATTGGCTATTTTTTGTGTGTTTATTTTCTTGGAGACAGAGCCTTACTATGTGGCCCTGGGTAGAGTGCTAGGTGTGACTTAAAGGCTGGACCTCAGAGGTGGGTTTTTTTAAAGAGTTTAGTGGCACATAACGAAGTAAGCACTCAGAACTGTTACCGTTACATGCCCAGAGTTCTAACTGAATTTGTAAAAAGCACCTTTCTACATACTCTACATACTCCTGTGCTGCACCAGCCAAACTTGGACCTGAGCTCAGCCTCAGCAGAAAGCTCACAACAACCTCAAATTCTTGGGCTTAAGCAATTCTCTTGCCTCAGCCTCCCAAGTAGCTGGGACGACAGGTGCTTGCCACAATGCCCGGCTATTTTTTGGTTGTAGTTGTCATTGTCGTTTGGCCCAGGCCGGGTTCGAACCTGCCAGCTCTGGTGTATGCCACAGGCACCCTAGCCGCTGAGCTACAGGCGCCGAGCCAACCGGTTGTTTTTATTTGACCTTTTCCCATTTCTCTTATTCTTATTTCCCACATCTCCAGGCCACACCCTGAAGATCACTTCTGGTCCTTGCTTTTCTCAAAAGACCTCCTTCTTCCTGTTTTGATGTGTAGTCTTGGTGCTTCAAAAGTTTCTCTCCCAACAACAGTTATCTCTCTCTGCACAGACACATTTCCTGGCCAAGAAACTCTTCTTTATTCATCCTTTGCAGACATGAGTCACAGTGAAAACTCCTAGCTGCAGATTCCTTGTGTGAACTACACAAAAGGTAATCTTTCTGACTCTGGAATGCCACGTGCACAGGCATGTTTAAGAGACAAGAGATGTGAGAGAAAGGCTTGCACCAACTGAAAACTTCTGGTCCTTGCATCCTCAGATCACTGAAGAGTCTAAGGATCACACCAAGAAAGAGCATCCAAGCCAAGAGATCCAGAAAAAACAGTGCACACATTTGAGTCTCACCTGCAGTATTTTCCCCCACAGCAGAATCGCTCTGCTAATTAATTTCCTTCTCATCTGAAGAAGCCTTGAAAGCTTTTTATTGTACACCATCTCCCGTTCCTAGCCAGCACAATAAACTAGCTGGCAGATCATCTACTTCACACTCTCGGACCACATCACACTCCCCTTTGAGGGGTTCAGAGGTGGCTGTTTTTATACAGAACCCATCACCATGGCAGCTTGAGTCTGTTTGGTTTCTGAATAAGGAACAGTGACCTATTTATCTTTCCACTACACTTAACGGAAAAAGGGTAGTAACATCTTCCAGGACTTGGCATTACAGAGCTCCCAGGTGGCAATGCAGATCAAGGCAAAGAACACCAGGAGCTGAGGGGACTTGCTCAGATGAGAAGTCCAGGGGTCAGAACACACACACCCCGTCACCTTCGCCCTGGGCTATCACCTAATCATCAGGCTTCCCCACCTGCAGTCCCCACACCACAGAGTATTGAGACAATGGCTGAGCAGAAGCTGTGGCTTCCTGCACTTCTTAGAAGGAGAACCATGTTAACTTTTGCAGATACGAAAATGTGCAGTGAGAAAGAGATTATGTATAACTTTGGCCTCATCTACTCATCCCACTTACACCACAAACCATGCCAGACAGTTCCAGACATTTGCTCAGTGCAAACAGCATTCAGAAATGCCAGAAAACTGATTCATTTCTTTTTTCAAAGCATATTGACTTACCCTTTGCAATTTAACTCTTAAATCATTATCCTCAACCATGACTAAAATATCATATAGGTGACTCGGCGCCCATAGCTTAGTGGTTAGGGCGCCGGTCACGTACACTGGAGCTGGCGGGTCCTAACCCGGCCCAGACCAGCTAAACAACGACAACTGCAACACAAAAATAGCTAGGCATTGTGGTGGGTGCCTGTAGCTCCAGCTACTTGGGAGGCTAAAGCAAGAGAATCACTTAAACCTAAGAGTTTGAGGTTGACGCTACGGCACTCTACTACGGGTGACAAAGGGACACTCTGTCTCAAAACAAAAACAAAAAAAAAAATCATATCAGGTGACTTGGGAACCTCAACAGAAGACATAATCTCCTACACTTATTTGCCCTCCACCCCCAGAGTCCTCTAACAAGTTCTAGGTTTGACAGTCTACATGCCTTACTTGTTTGCTTACCTTTACTTGGGGATCCATATATAAAACTCAACCTAAGTTGAGTAAACAACTGCATTATGTATGTACTGCACGTTCAGGTCAGTATTCTGAACGTGCAATAACTCATGCCTGGGGAGAATTCCTCAATTATAGATCAGCCATTTCACAAATACAGAAGTTAAGCCCTGCTACACCATAAATAAGTGTGAATATTATCCAAGGATCTCATAAACTTCTGAGAAGCTGGAGATGTTTGTTTAACAGTTAACAAAGGGGTTATAAAATCTTTGTTCAGTTTTGCTAAGGGATGCAAACTTCCTAAGTATGCAAATAAAGGGACTTAGCACATGTTGGGCTTTTGGTGCCTGCCTGCTGTTTGCTTCTTTTTCAGACGTCAGATTCTTGGGGACAGTCTAGTGGCTGCTGTATTGCTGCACCCAGACCTCTTTTCTAGGCCAGATGAGAAGGTCGTGGACATGACCTCACCCAAAGTGATGCCCCTAGAAGAGGTGGCCAGCTGCCAACAACTGGCTGATGGATGAGTGCAAAGGTCCAGTCCGTTGCCTCAATTTGAGGACAACACTAAAAGGCCCTCCTGAGCGCCTCGTAGAAGCGGTTGGGCCCGCAGCTGCAACCACATCTGCCGGTCAGCCTCTCCTCTGCCCGGCCCTGCCTGCTTCCTTCCTCACAGGTCTGTCCCCTGAGAGCACACACCTCCCTAAGTCCCTCAGCACCCAGCTCCTGGTCTCCGAGTCTGCTTCTGGTGAACCTAACTTGAGACAAATAGCAATTACCTAAGCTAAGCATTGTCTTTTGAATTGTGCCAAGGAAGTCACAGGCTCCTGGAGAGGTCCCAGGAAGGTTGATGAGAGCCTTTGAACAATACTTGTCATACAGCAATTCAGTTTAAAAAGCTATGAATTTCTGATAACCAGCCACCCAGCCCCGTCAGCAGGGACAGGAGTTAAATCACACACAAGGAGTACGACAAGTCCACAAGGAAGGGCAGCGACACCTAGCAGGGGTGGCGATCTGCCTGTCACCACATCGTGCGGCATCACAAACTGTCCCAGAGCAAAGGAGGCCAGCGCTGGGGCTCCCGACCTTCGCCATCAGGCTGCGGCTGCCCACATGACACCTGCTTTCTAACCTCGCTTCCTAGCAAGTCCTCATCCCCAAACTACCCAGGGAGAACAGCTCCACGCATTAAGTTTGAAACGGAGTCCTGAACATTATTCATAACATTCCAAACTTGTAATGACAGGGACCCATTCCTGGAGCTGATAGATTATTCATGACTTTCTGTTTTTACTAGATCCTCAAGAAAGCAGATGGCAGACACGCCAGAGCCGGAATTGGGAGCTACAGTGACTGTCTTGCTGTGAAGGCAGCTCCATCTTTCAGAAAACCCCAAGGAACAGCCAACCCAGTGCCCACACAGCTTCCGGTCCAGCTGAAGGCATGGGATGGCAGTACAGCGGTAACAGAATTGGAATTCACAGGAAAAGCAGGTGCTTGTGTCGTGTCCGTATCTTCTTACCAGAGGTTTGGGTTCAGAATATTTAAAAATGTCGGTAATGTCCCCATGAAAACTCAACTCAAAACGTATATGTTTTACTGCATTTTACACATTATCTCATTTGACCCTGAAAACCCTTCTTGTACAAGCTGGGCTGGCATTATTATATCAGTCATCTAACTGGTTAAGTGATTTGCCCAGCCTTAAGCAAGTACTCAGTGTAGGGATCAGATTGCCAAGCTTTGGGTGCAGGGTTCTTTCCTACAAACATCTGCTAATTTGCAATTTGCCAATATATTTCTCCAGCCTTCTGGACAAAGCTCTTAAAACTTGGTTCCCTCCTTCTATCTTCATCTTCTAATTGTACAATGTAGCATTTTTTAAGTTTGTGTTTTTAATTATTATGGGTACATAATAGTTGTATATATTTATAGGGAATATGTGATATTTTGATACAGACATATTATGTGAATTAATCAAATCAGGGTAGTAATTGGGGTGTCCATTACCTCAGGCATTTGTCACTACATTGCGTCAGGAACAATCCAATTCTACTCTTTTAAAGTACTGTGTACTGGCACTCTGGGAGGACCAGAGTGGGTAGATTGCCTGAGCTCAGGAGTTTGAGATCAGCCTGAGCCAGGGCGAGGCCCCGAGTATAAATAGCCAGGCTTTGTGGCGGGCGCCCGTAGTCCTACCTACTCAGGAGGCTGGGGCAAGAGGATCACTTGAGCCCAAGAGTTAGAGGTTGCTGTGAGCTATGACAACACAGCACTCCAACAAGGGCAACAAAGTAAGACTCTGTCTCAAAAATGAAAAGAAAAGAAGAAGTATTGTATAGTCTAACGTACTGTTGATTAGTCACTTTGTTATGCTATCAAATATTGTCCGTTCTATCTAATGATCTGACTTCTCATCCTCTGACTTCCACTTTCCTACTAGAGAGAGATAGTTCATAAGCACAAGGTCCTGACAAATCCCTGTCAAAGGTGTCTGTCTCCCTCAATGACTCTGACAACCCCTCTGTTGATGCAGACCACCACGTCTGCAGCGCAGCTGAACAGAGGCTCAGGGGAGCAAGTTATAGGTCTACCCACATTCAGCATCTTTTACCAATTGGGTTCCATTCAGGCAACCATACAGAGAAAGAAGTGGAAAGAAGAAAAAGCTTTAAGACGGGCATTGTGGCGGGCGCCTGTGGTCCCAGCTACTCGGGAAGCTGAGGCAAGAGCATCGCCTAAGCCCAAGTTGCTGTGAGCTGTGTGATGCCATGGCACTCTACCGAGGGGAATAAAGTGAGAGGAAGGGAGGAAGGATGAAAGGGAAGGCAGGCAGGCAGATTCAGTGATA
>CAUYON010117392.1:0-10409 GCA_963573935.1 Arctocebus calabarensis
GCCGTGGCGTCACACTGCTCACAGCAACCTCCAGCTCTTGGGCCTAAGCGATTCTCTTGCCTCAGCCTCCCTAGTAGCTGGGACTACAGGCGCCCGCCACAGCGCCCAGCTATTTTTTTGTTTTGCAGTTCGGCCGAGGCCGGGCTTGAACCCGCCACCTTCGGCATATGGGGCTGGCGCCCTACTCGCTGAGCCACAGGAGCCGCCCTAGATTTTTTTTTTTTGAGACAGAGTCTCACTCTGTCACCCCAGGTGGAGTGTTACGGCATCACCCCTCACAGCAACCTCTCAAACCTTTGGGCTCAAGCAGTCCTATTGCCTCAGCCTCCTGAGTAGCTTGGATTACATGGTGGCTGCCACAACAATGCCTGGCTGGTTTTTTTCCTGTTTTTAGTAGAGACAGGGTCTTGCACTCCTGAGCTCAGGGGATCCACCAGCCTTGGCCTCCCAGAGTGCTGGGATTAGAGGCATGAGCCACCTTGCCTGGCCTTCACCTCTTGATTCAGCCTTCACCATGTCTTCCTCCGTGTTCCAGGCCATCTTCTATGCTGCAAGGAATTATTTTCTTGAAAATCAAATGTGCCTTTACCATCCTTTAGAGAACATCACCAGGGTCCAGGGCCTGTGCCTGTCCCCCAGCCCACAGCCGCTCGGGACACGTCGGGACCTCTGCTCTGCTCTTCATGACAGGGGTTTTCCTGCCCCCTATGATGTGCCCTTCCCCTTTATTGGTGTCCTATTGCAGAACTCCCTGTCCTCCCTCCCTGAGCAGTAGAGGCCGTGTAGCGGCTGCCCAGCTTCTCTCACAATGCGGGTGTGTGCTGCGGCCCTGGGAACCTTTCCTGAGCAGAGGTGGTTTCTTTTTTAAAAGCTCCCAACAAGTAATGTCTTATTTTTATGTGCCTCTTGCCTGGCTCTTAAAATATGTCTGTTGTGGCTCGGCGCCTGTGGCTCAACGGGCTAGGGCACCAGCCATGTACACCTGAGCTGGCGGGTTCCAATCCAGCCTGGGCCCGCCAAACAACAATGACGGCTGCAACCAAAAAATGGCTGGGTATTGTGACAGGCGCCTGTGGTCCCAGATACTTGGGAGGTGGAGGCAGGAGACTCGCTTGAGCCCAGGAACTGGAGGTTGCTGTGAGCTGTGGTGCCACAGCACTCTATCCAGGGTGACAGCTTGAGGCTCTGTCTCAAAAAAAAAAAAAAATGTCTGTTGACTGAAAATGGAACACGAATGCTGAAGGTGTTGAGTGTAAGGAATAGACCAGATGGTCGAGGGGGTTCCATCAGAGAGGCCGTTGAGACAAGGGGGCGTGGGGTTTGCAGGGAGATGGGATGGAAGTCACTGCCGACGTGGGAAACACGTGAGATGTGGTGCTGGGAAGAGTTAGGGCTGTGGGCACCTGGGACGTGCTGGATCTGTTTCCTGTCTGCTTCTCTCCTGTGTCGTCTAACACTGACGACAGCGTCCACTGCACAGGGCCAGGAAGGTGCGGAGAGGCTCCCCAGGTACCATGGGCTGCACACACCGGACAAGTGGCCAGCACTGAGTGACCCTTGGCCGTGTGGTCAATGAGAAACCTCTCTGCAAGTGGACTTTTCTCTACAGAGCCAACACTAGAAATGTTAATATTCTGTGCGTACTGAGGGTGTCTTTCTTCTCTATGCGTGTGGTAGAGTTTATGGTTACCTGGGTTTTATTTCTAGCTTTGCTTAATTTATGAAAAAATATTCATAATATTTTTCCTCAACTGTTTTACTTGGAGGGTTGAAGAGGATGGTGTATCTGTGAAATGCTCTGAGTTCTTGGCAGGGAAGTACCATACTGGTGTGTATGTCACTGCTTGAAAACTTACTCATCTCTGGTTGAAAAAGGAAACTCAGGGGAAAGACTGCAGGTCTTGTCCTACCCAGCGTTTAGTTTTCTAGACCTCTGCGTGGTGTGACCTGTGGGGACATTATGATAGCTGTGAATCCTCCTTCCTGTTTGTCCTGGAAGCTTTCCAAAGAAGATGTCCTTACATAATGATAAATTGGTGAAACCTGTGGGGTTTAAAAACAAAAAGGTTACTGGGAGGCGCCTGTTTGCTCAGTGGGCAGGGCACCGGCCCCATATACCGATGGTGGTGGGTTCTTGAACCGAGCTCCGGCCAAACTGCAACAAAAAAAAAATAGCCGGGCGTTGTGGCGGATGCTGGTAGTCCCAGCTTTTGGGAGGCTGAGCCCAAGAGTTGAGCCCAATCGCCTAAGCCCAAGAGTTGGAGGTTGCTGTGAGCTGTGATGCAACAGCACTTTACTGAGGGCAATAAAGTGAGACTCTGTCTCCAAAAAGAAAAAAAAAAAGCTTACTGTGACAGTATTGAAAGAGGAAGCTAATTTGTGTCGTCAGCTCAGGCCACAGCTTGTACCAGTCATTTCTTGAGCATTGGCCCTGTTTCTCAGAACACACAGTGTCTGAGGGTAAGAAGAGGGGACTGTTCATCAGAAGGTGACTTAATTTTTATCCAGGTTATAAACCGCAGCTCTGTGTGGGTATTGCATTTCTGCGTTCACTCCAACAAGAAGTAAGAGCACATGATGCCTGTAGAAAAAGTCTGTGTTCTTGATAGCTGAGAAATAAGATTTCCTGTGGAAGTGTGGTTTGGTTACTTTTGCGGTATCTCATGCAGTATAGTTTGAACTGTCTTTATTTTTCTTCCTTTACTGGATCTTTTTAAAAGATAAAAAAGGGGAACAGAACCAAAGACTTAATAAGAATAAAGTACTTGGGCCTTGGGACTTTGTATGGCTCACAGGTTATGAGACCCTAACTTTGACTGTCTCATACCAGAAGTTCCTATGAAGTAGAGAAAACATGTACCTTTCTGGGTTTTTAAAATAACAGAAGTCAAAAGTTTGGTCTGTCGGGATCAGTTCACACGGATTCGGGGCTGACTGATAGTAAAGGGGCAGGTAAAGAAGAAAGGCCTGTGACTTGTGACAGGTGGCGTGTGCTGCGTCCGTCCCACCAACACTGATCTCTGCTGGCAGCGCCCTTTGTTACCTTTGTCAAAAGATGTGAAGTCTGAGGTCACAGTTTCTAATAAAACAGGCTTTGAAAGTTTCACCCCTGAAACACACGTACCTGTATTAGCCATCTTTTCTGTCATTTTGAGAGGATGTGTTTTAGTTAACATCAGAAACTCTTGATTTTTTTCCTCTACAGAGCCTCTTCTGAATAAAAAAGTTATATGTATACTTTTAATTTTTATTAATCGTAATGGAAGAATTAAAATAAATATCTAGTGATGTGTGTATTTGTTTTGTTTTTAATCATTCCTAAGAAGAAAATAACTGGTTCAACCAACATTAGTAACTCAACACAGTTTTTCCAAGTATCAGTTTCTTTAGTGTTGTAGCAAAGAATTTTCATTCACAGAGAATTTTCATCAGTGAATTCACAGTGTTGCTTACTTTTGCTGACTGTGCACAGATTGATGTTAGACAAGCCGGGCCAGTGCACGGCCCTGGTACCTTTCAGGTAGGTAGCATCGTACCGTCTCCCTCAGAGGAATGGGTCTATGTTTTTATGCTGGGATGTGACTTCTGTGTTGGCGTGATACCCGTTGTAAATTTTAAAGATTGAAAGGAAATGATTGTGAATTTCAAGTGCAGAGTCTTGAAATTCAGGCAGGGTATCAAATATTCTTAAAACTGAGCTGCTGGGCAGCACCTATGGCTCAAAGGAGTAGGGCGCCCGCCCCATATGCCGGAGTTGGCGGGTTCAAACCCTGCTTTTGTGGCCAAAAACCACAAAAAAAAAAAACCCAAAAAACTGGACTGCTGAAGGTCTTGGTGTAGTATTCCTCCAAAGCTATGCAGTGGTCTGGGACGCCACCCTTCCTGGGTTTATGAATTCTCACTGCAGGACTATTTCCAGTTGTGCAATAGATGTGAGTAGTCTTTGGCTTTGTGTTTTTCTTGGTGTTTACAACATGAGGAAATAACATTCCTTTGGTGTGATATTTTAGTGGAACTTTAGTTTTAAGGCTGTGTAGCATTCTAAAAGTATGCATTGTTCTTTCAGTTTTGTTACTAAGGATATATATGGACTTTAATTTGTTAATTAGGTTGCTGACCTTTTTACTGTTTCACAAATATGACAGTGAGAGGGTTATTAAACTGTTAAAAAAAAGTAACTATTAAAAAAAAGTGCTTGTTGACATCATCTTTCCGAGAACACTAGTGTGATTTACTATAACAAGATCTTAATTTTTCCTGTTGGCAAATGACATGTAATATTTACAGAGGTCTTGGGTTCAGTCCAGCAGAAACATCTCAGATAAATTGATGTGTGAAACTAAAACCATTTAACATTTTCTTTCACATGGAGATTATATCAGCTTTTTTTAGTTTAAAGTGAAGGGAGAGTGAATATTTAGTATAGATTCCCTGAGGGAGCAGCTCACAATATATTCTCCTGAGTTTGTCCTCAGACCTGTGCTCCCCACTGTGGGCCTCAGGTTTCTCAGTGAGTTCTGTTGTTGTGCGCTGGGGTTTTCTCCTTGTTACCCCACTCTCATCTGAATGCAGGGGGTCATGTTTAATAATTCACATATTTAAATTAGCACAAATTCTAAGTTTGTGAGATTTTTACTTTTAATAGCTAGAAATATGGGCGGCGCCTGTGGCCGCTGGCCCCATACACCGAGGTTGGTGGTTTGAACCCAGCCCCAGCCAAACTGCAAGAAAAAATAGCCGGGCGTTGTGGCAGATGCCTATAGTTCCAGCTACTCGGAGAATCACCTAAGCCCAAGAGCTGGAGGTTGCTGTGAGCTGTGACAGCACAGCACTCTACAGAGGGTGAAAAACTGAGACTCTGTCTCTAAAAAAACTGGAAATACATTTAAACTATTAACACAATCTAATTAATGAAGTATCTTCAGTGGTCTGTCTTTCTTTCTCGCTCATATATATATACATATATATAGTTATTTGTTTTGTTTTTTTAAATGTTTGGCGGGCCTGGGCTGGATTCGAACCTGCCAGCTCTGGTGTATGTGACTGGCGCCTTAGCTGCTTGAGCTACAGGTGCCAAGCCTCTTCAGTGGTGTTTTAAAGACTACAATGTGAATATTCTAGTTGTCTTTAAATATCTTCAGCACTTAACCTAAACATAATTAAGTGTTAAAAATTATTTAAATGTAGTTGAATGCATATCTGTTAAGAATAAAGAACTTGCAATATAATTACCCTAGAAATCGAGTCCCATCTATTTGAGGCCAGTTATCTTTTTAAGATAGACCAGTCAATTCTTAGGCCCCAAGAGTCTGACCGATCCTTTTACTTGTAGGAAGGTAAGTGCTTTATTCATTTTGCTGTGTTTCCCTCTGGCTACTTTTTCCTGGTATGATAGGTCATATACTACAAAAAGAAGCACTCCCTTCCTAGCACCACAGTAATAAACAAGATTCTGTTTTATACTTCCTCAAAAAATAGGGAATAATTTAGGATGTGTCTTAACTCCTCGATGGTGCTTATTTTCCCTTTGTTTTATTTCGCCTATCCTTTTATAAATACCTAGAACATTCATATTAAGATTAAAAAATGGTACATTTGAATTGACAGTTACGGTTTCTCCTTTATTTTCAGATGATCACAGTCGTGTTAAACTGCAAAATACTGAAAATGATTATATTAATGCCAGCTTAGTTGACATAGAAGAGGCACAAAGGAGTTACGTCTTAACACAGGCAAGTAGCAGGGTGCCCAGCAGATGCCTGAGGACAGAGATTTTGTGGTGGTTCTGCTTCGAAACAAAGCTAAAAGCGTATGTGGAATTTTTCTGGAAATGAAATGCTACTTCATTTTTTTCTGGTGATGTAATGAATTATAGACATTATAAGTTTTGAGGCTTTGAATATTTAAGGTAACAGTCAAGTTATTTTTAACTTTATACATTCTGTGAAGGAAAATGGAGGCCGATTCTTTTGTAGGCAAGTTCTCTACCTTGCTTTGTGTTTGACAGAAGCTTAGGTTAAGCTTAGGTTAAGCTTCCCTTTCTATTTCCATGCCCAGGAGCTTTATCAGAGGCTTTGAAAGCTCTTCTCTACCTCTGGCATGTACTTGTAGAGAGTACCTTGCCTTGGGTTCCGTCTGTCCACCTTTCAGGGTCAGGAGGGTGCTGAGCCCAGATGCCCAAGACTAAGTGGGAGTATTGTTCTCTATGTGGTTTATGTAATTTTAACCTCAGGATGATCCTCTGTGGTAAATATTGTTACCCTTGCTTGGGTGGAGTCTATAAAAAGACCCAGAGAGCGGGCTGCGCCTGTGACTCAGGCTGTAAGGCCCCGGCCCCATATACTGAGGTTGGCAGGTTCAAACCCAGCCCCAGCCGAACTGCAACAAAAAAATTGCCGGGCTTTGGGGCAGGCGCCTGTGGTCCCAGCTACTCGGGAGGCTGAGGCAAGAGGATCACCTAAGCCCAGGAATTGGAGGTTGCTGTGAGCTGTGTGACGCCACGGCACTCTACCGAGGGCGATAAAATGAGACTCTGTCTCTACAAAAAATAAAAACCCAGGCTCGGCGCCTGTGGCTCAACGGGCTAATGCGCAAGCCACGTACACCTGAGCTGGCGGGTTCGAATCCAGCTTGGACCCAAACAACAATGGTGGCTGCAACCAAAAAATGGCCAGGCATTGTGGTGGGTGCTTGTAGTCCCAGCTACTTGGGAGGCAGAGGCAGAAGACTCGCTTGAGCCCAGGAATTGGAGGTTGCTGTGAGTTGTGATGCCATAGCACTCAGCTCTCTGTCCAGGGTGACAGCTTGACGCTCTTGTCTCAAAAAATAAAATAAAATAAAGACCCAGAGATACTAAGGATTTTTTCTTTCCTTCCCTTTGTTTTTCTTTTCTTTTCTTTTCTTTCTTTCTTTCTTTCTTTTTTTTTTTTTTTCAAGACAGAGTCTCACTGTGTCACCCTGGGTAGAGTGCCTTGAAGTCAAAGTTCACAGCAACCTCAAACTCTTGGGCTTAAGCGATCCTCCTGCCTCGGCCTCAATAGCTGGGACTACAGGTGCCCGCCACAATGCCCCACTATTTTTTTATAGTAGTTGTCATTGTTGTTTAGCAGGCCCGGGTTTGGTTCGAACCCACCAGCCCCAGTCTATGTGGCTGACACCCTAATCATTGAGCTTCGGGCTAAACCAATACTAAGGCTTTTTAACAAGTAGTATGAAACCAAGATTTGAAGTCCCATAGGCGCCACAGTCCTGGACAGAAGTATCAAGTGACAGTTCTGTTCTCCTGCCTTATGATTGTCATGCGACCTTGGACAAGCTACTATACAGGCTTCCCGTGTAGTAATCTATATACCTACCTGCCTATCTAATCACCTACAGAGCAGTGCTGAGACATGGCTGTAGTGCCTAGCACTGGGGTTGTAGTGATAATGGTAATAGAAATGCTTTTATAAAGGACCCTAAGTCCTATTACAGCAAAGAACATGCCTGGTTAGTACCCCAGGGATTGTTCTTCAATCTCTCTTCCCTGTCGCAGCATTTTTGTGTGTCCTTATGGACCCACCCACCCCCACCCATGTCCAGCCTGCTCCTCTCCCGAGTTCCTCTCTGCTTTTGTCAGGTCTCTCCTGTGTACCTTCACCTAGACCTCAAGTTCTGCACCATCTCCCTTCCTGTCCTCAGTATCCGTTAGGTCCTCTCCCATCTCCTGTGGTCCCCGCCCTTTTTAGGGGCTCTCTGAAATGTCCATCATGCCAGGACACCAGATTTTTAAGGTCTCTCCTTGCCACTGTCCTTCCCACTCTGCAGGGCTGGTTTCCTGCTGTGTACCCAGCTCCCACCCCACTCATCTTGGGGTCTTTCCTTGAGCTTAGACTGTCTGGGGCCCGTCTCCACTCCCTCCCTCCTTTAGCAATGTGTTCTCAGAGTCGCGGTCATTGCCTATAATCCCAGCACTTGGGAGGCCTGAGGAAGGTGGATTGCCTGAACTCACAGGTTTGAGACCAGCCTGACCCACAGTGAGACCACATCTCTAAAAAAACAGCTGGGCAGTGTGGCGGGCACCTGTAGTCCCAGCTACTTGGGAGACTGAGGCAAGAGGATCACTTGAACCCAAGAGTTTGAGGTTACTGTGAGCTAAGACACTACTGCTGTCCACCAAGGGTGACCAAGTGAGACTCTGTCTCAGTAAAAAGAAAGAAATGTGTTCTCGTTGTGTCAGGTGAGGCTCTTCTGCATCGTCCTTCCTCGCCCTTCCTACCCCCAAGGCCCGGGGGCTTACCGTTCTTCTTGACATGATCGTTCATCATACAAGTCCTTCTTCTGGCTAATACTAAGAGCTCCTTGAGGACAAGATTGGGTCTGGTTGTGCTCTGCCCTTGTACCTGGAATGGTGTTTGGAGCAGAGAAAGGGTGGAGACAAGGAGAGATACTGGACACTTACTACCTTCAGTTACTTAGTATTTTACTTTATTTGTTTATTTTTAATTAATTAATTATTTTACTTATTTATTTTTTTAGAGACAGAGCCTCAAGCTGTCACCCTGGATAGAGTGCTGTGGCATCACAACTCACAGCAACCTCCAATTCCTGGGCTTAAGCGAGTCTCCTGCCTCAGCCTCCCATGTAACTGGGACTACAGGCGCCTGCCACAATGCCTGGCCATTGTTTGGTTGCAGCCACCATTGTTGTTTGGTGGGTCCGGGCTGGATTCGAATCCGCCAGCTCAGGTGTATGTGGCTGGCGCCTTAGCCCGCTGAGCCACAGGCGCTGAGCCTAATTAATTTTTTTGAGACTGAGTCTCCCTTTGTTACTCTCCGTAGAGTGCAATGACATCATAGCTCACAGCAACTTCAAACTCCTGGGCTCACGTGATCCTCTTACCTCTGCCTCCCAAGTAGCTGGGATCACAGGCGCCCACCACAGCGCCTGGCTACTTTTAGAGACAGGGTCTCACTTTTGCTCAGGCTGGTCCGAACTCCTGACCTCAGGCTATCCATCTGCCTTGACCTCCCAGAGTGCTAAGATTATAGGTATTAGCCACCATGCCCAGCCTGTTACTTAATATTTTAATCATCTTTTTCCTCAGAGTTTTATGAATTATTTATTTTTTAGACGGAGTCTTACTTTGTCATCCTTGGTAGAGTGCAGTGGTATCACAGCTCACAGCAACCTCCAGCTCTTGGGCTTAGGCCTCCCAAGTAGCTGGGACTGCAGGCGCCCGCCTCAATGCACAGCTATTTGTTTGTTGTTGTTGTTGTTGCAGTTTGGCCAGGGCCGGGTTTAAACCTGCCATCCTCGGTATATGAGGCTGGTGCTCTATTCACTGAGCCACAGGCACCGCCATAATTAGTTATTTAAAAAAATCAGCTTCTTAGCATATTATCTCCATTTTGTAGATGAATAAAATTGGTAGCATTGCTACCAAGTGGAAGAGCTGAGAAATAAATCCCTGTCCCTCTGATTGGGAAAAAAAAAGCCTATATTGTAGGACTGGTGCAGTGGCTTGGGCCTATAAATCCTAACGCTGTGGGAAGCTGAGGTAGGAGGATCACTTGAGCCCCCATGAGTTTAGGACCAGCTTAGCCAACTTAGTGAGACATTGTCTTTATAAAATCTTTAAACATTAGCTGAGCGTGATGATACACGCCTGTAGTCCTAGCTTCTTGGGAGGCTAGGGCAGGAGGATCATTTGAGCCCAAGAGTTTGAAGCTGTTGTGAGCTACAATGATGACACCGTACTCCAGTCTGGGCAATAGAGAGAGACCCTGTCTCAAAAATAAAAAAGGGCGGCGCCTGTGGCTTAAGGAGTAGGGCGCCAGCCCCATATGCGGGGGTAGAGCAGGTTCAAGCCCAGCCTCGACCAGAAAACGGCAACCAATAAAAAGGGGGGGGAGAAAAACAATTTATGTAGCCAAAACATTTGTGCCCCTGTAATACTCTGAAATAAATAAAGGAAAAAACGCCTGGTCTTTATCCTATAGCACCTGTCTTCCTATTTATTATTTATTTGTTAGAGCCATTGGGTTTGGGGTGTGCACACCGAGGAGTGGCCTTACTGGAGAATTGCTGCATCCGTGTTTTTGAAATTAAAGAAAAAGGCATCTATTTTACTTGGGATTTTCTTGTTGCTTTTTCCCTTTGAGGCTGTATGTTTTGATTTAGAAGTAGGTGAATAATATGTTGAGTGGGGAAGACTGTCCTCAAACATTGGTGTGCAGGCTTCTAGTAGATTTCTTTCTTTCTTTTTTTTTTTTTGAGACAGAGCCTCAAGCTGTCACCCTGGATAGAGTGCTGTGGCATCACAGCTCACAGCAACCTCCAATTCCTGGGCTCAAGCGAGTCTCATGCCTCCGCCTCCCAAGTAGCTGGTACTATAGGCACCCGCCACAGCGCCCAACCATTTTTTTTTT
>CAUYON010117393.1:0-11933 GCA_963573935.1 Arctocebus calabarensis
AAAAAATGGCTGGGCATTGTGGCGGGCGCCTGTAGTCCCAGCTACTTGGGAGGTGGAGGCAAGAGACTTGCTTGAGCCCAGGAATTGGAGGTTGCTGTGAGCTGTGATGCCACAGCACTCTATTCAAGGGTGACAGCTTGAGGC
The DNA here is from genome assembly GCA_963573935.1 of Arctocebus calabarensis. Lineage (NCBI taxonomy): Eukaryota > Metazoa > Chordata > Mammalia > Primates > Lorisidae > Arctocebus > Arctocebus calabarensis. The sequence continues at coordinate 145 of CAUYON010117393.1, forward strand.
TCTGTCTCAAAAAAAAAAAAAAAAGAAAAGAAAGGTTTATGGGCCAGCCCTATGGCTAACTCCTATAATCCTAGCACTCTGGGAGGCTAAGCCTAGATCACTTGAGCAGGAATTCAAGACCAGCCTAACCAAGAGCACAACCCTTCCTCTACTGAAAATAGAGAAATTAGCTGGGCATTGTGGTAGGTTCCTGTAGTCCCAGCTACTTGGGAATATGAAGGTAGAGGTTACCTGAACCCAGGAGTTTAAGGTTGCTATGAGCTAGGCTGACTACACACTAGCCTGGGCAACAGAGTTAGACTCTGTCTCATTTAAAAAAAAAAAAAAAAGGGTGGTGCCTATAGGTCAGTGGGTAGGGTGCCAGCCCCGTGTACCAAGGGCGGTGGGTTCAAACCCAGCCCCAGCCAAATTGCAACAAAAAAATAGCCAGGCATTGTGGTGGGCACCTGTAGTCCCAACTCCTTTGGAGGCTGAGGCAGGAGAATTGCCTAAACCTAGGAGTTGGAGGTTGCTGTGAGCTGTGTGACACCACGGCAGTCTACCAGGAGTGATGAGGTGAGACTCTTGTCTCTACAAAAATAAAAGAAAAATAAAAGAAGTTTTATTACCAGAAGCAGGTAAACTATCATAATCCTTACGTTTACATAACATTATAGCTTATAAAATAGTTTATCTAATATAATTCTTAAAATACCCCATATACAGAGGGTGATGGGTTCAAACCCAGCCCCATTCAAACGACAACAACAACAACAAAAAAATAGCTGGACGTTGTGGTGGGTGCCTATAGTCCCAGCTACTGGGGAGGCTGAGGCAGGAGAATAGCCTAAGCCCAGGAGTTGGAGGTTGCTATGAAGTGTGTAACGCCACAGCACTCTATCGAGGGCGATAAAGTAACACTCTGTCTCTACAAAGAAAAAAAAAAAGGTCTATAATTTTTAACATAATATTGAAGTAATCCCATTTTATAGATGATGAAGTGGTCTCAGTGCAAAATGACATATGTGAGATGACATAGCTAGGATTTAAAATACCAAAGTCTTTAATCCAAGGCTAGTAACTGCAGAGTACCACGGGGCAAAGCATGCTTGCTGTTTGCTCAGCGCTCATCTCTGGGAGGTGGATCCTAGGACATACTGTCCTTAATGTTAACTTTCCTCTGTTCTTTCCTCTTATAGAATAACTATGCGTGGATGAGCTTTGTCTGTATTGGGGCTATCTTGGTCTTTGTGGCCTTCTTTGAAATTGGGCCAGGCCCCATCCCCTGGTTTATTGTGGCCGAACTCTTCAGCCAGGGACCCCGTCCAGCTGCAATGGCGGTGGCTGGTTGTTCCAACTGGACCTCCAACTTTTTAGTTGGATTGCTCTTCCCGTCTGCTGCAGTAAGTAAACTCAGCTTATCTTAAAACTGGCCCACTTAAACTAACATGTTTTAAATACACTTTAAAGGCTAGGCATGGTGGCTCACACCTGTAATCCTAGCACTCTGAGAGGCCGAGGCGGGTAGATTGCTTGAGCTCATGAGTTCAAGACCAGCCTGAGCAAGAGCGAGACCTTGTCTCAAAAAAATAGGTAGGCATTATGGTGGGTACCTGTAGTCCTAGCTACTTGGGAGGCTCAGACAAGAGAATCACTTAAGCCTAAGAGTTTGAGGTTGTTATGAGCTGTGTTGCCATGGCACTCTACTGAAGGTGACAAAGTAAGATTCTGTCTCAGAAAAAATAATAAAATGAAATGCACTTTAATAACACAGTAGTCCTGGCTCAGTGCCTGTGGCTCAACGGGCTAAGGTGCCAGTCACGTACACCTGAGCTGGCAGGTTTGAATCCAGCCCGGGCCTGCCAAACAACAATGATGGCTGCAACCAAAAAATGGCCAGGCATTGTGGCGAGTGCCTGTAGTCCCAGCTACTTGGGAGGCGGATGCAAGAGACTCGCTTGAGCCCAGGAATTGGAGGTTGCTGTGAGCTGTGATTGCCACAGCACTCTATCCAGGGTGACAGCTTGAGGTGCTGTCTCAAAAAAAAAAAATACTACTACTACTAATAATAATACAGTAGTCCTCCATTGCCTAAAGTTTTAGTTACCTGTGGTCCAGAAATACTATATGGAAAATTCCAGAATTAAGCAATTCATAAGTGTTAAATTGTGCACTATTCTGAGTAGCCTAATGCAATCTCTTTCATCTAGCCTAAAATTTGAATTATCCTTCTGCCCAGCAAATCCGTACTATTTGCAATCCCCAACTCGTCAGTCACTATTTTTATTTATTTATTTATATATTTTGTAGAGACAAGAGTCTCACTTTATTGCCCTTGGTAGAGTGTTGTATTGTCACAGCTCACAACAACCTCAAACTCCTGGGCTTAGGCGATTCTTTTGCCTCAGCCTCCCGAGTAGCTGGGACTACTTGGAGCCCGACTATTTTTTTGTTGTAGTTTGGCTGGCGCAGGTTTAATGCACTACTGAGCCACAAGTGGCACCCTCATCAGTCACTTTTGTAGCCATCTTGGTTCTTAGACCAACTGTCATGGTATTGCAATGCTTGCATCCAGGTCATTATTTTACTTCATAATGGCCCCAAAGCACAAGAGTGGGAATGTTCGCAATTCAAATATGCCAAAGAAACTGTAAAGAACTTCTTTAAGTGAAAAGGTGAAAATTCTCGATTTAATAAGGAAAGAAAAACAACTAGAGCTGAGGTTGCTAAGATCTATCTAAATCATCTGTCCATAAAGTTGTAAAGAAGAAAAAATCTGTGCTAGTTTTGCTGTCACATATTAAACTGCAAAAGTAGGCTCGGCGCCTATGCACAATGAGCTAAGGCGCCAGCCACGTACACCTGAGCTAAGGATTCGAATCCAGCCCAGGCCCGCCAAACAACAATGACGGCTGCAACCAAAAAAAAAAAAAAAATGGCCGGGCGTTGTGGCAGGTGCCTGTAGTCCCGGCTACTTGGGAGGCAGAGGCAGGAGACTCACTTGAGGCCAGGAATTGGAGGTTGCTGTGAGCTGTGATGCTACAGCACTCTACCTAGTATGACAGCTTGAGGCTCTGTCTCAAAAAAAATAAAACTGCAAAAGTAACGGCCATGTTATATGATAGAATGCATACCCTTGCTTTCTAAAAAAAAAAAATAGCCAGGCGTTGTGGTGAGTGCCCATAGTCCCAGCTACTCAGGAGGCTGAGGCAAGAGGATCGCTTGAGCCCAAGACTTTGAGGTTGCTTTGAGCTATGATGTCACAGCACTCTATCAAGGGTGACAAAGTAAGACTCTGTCCCCCAAAAACCCCAAAACTTACAAATTGTTAAATTCTGGAATTTTCCTTTAATAGTTTTTGACCACAGGTAACTGAAACCATAGACCTTGAAACCACAGACTATGTGTATAGTTACTGACACCTAATGAGGGATTAGTTATCAAGGGCTTTAAACCAGATTTTCTCCCTCACTTTCAATGATAGGTTGTTTGTCAATTACTGGATTTTTATATTAACTTTGCTTTTTCTTTCCTTTCACTAGTCTTATTTAGGAGCCTACGTTTTTATTATCTTCTCCACCTTCCTCGTTATCTTCTTGATCTTCACCTTCTTCAAAGTCCCTGAGACCCGTGGCAGGACTTTCGAGGATATTACACGGGCCTTTGAAGGGCAAGCTGGAGATAGATCTGGGAAAGGCTCCAACATGGAAATGAACAGCATGCAGCCTTTTAAGCAGTCTACCACCCCTATCTAAGTCATGCCTCCTTCCACCTCCCTCCCAACATGGAAAAGCAACCTCTCCCTGTTTGAGGGAGAGACCTCATCAGGATGAACCCAGGACTGCTTTTGAATGCTGCTACTTGATTCCTTTCTCATCCCACACACTCCATGAGCACTCAGATGAACACTCCATGAGCACCCCAAATGCTGGGGTTAGTTGGATTCTCAATGGCTTTTTAGATATTTCATCTCTCAGACATTCTCTCCTGTGTAGGAGAGACCAAGTGAACCTACCTTCATGTCAGGAGGCCTTGGCCACTTGGCATATGACAACTTTGCCGGCTTTTCCTCCCTTAGGTTCTAATATTGCCCCACTAGGGCATACAGGAGAGGAAGGGCAAGGTGCAATTCCCCCAACCTCAGACTTACCAGGAAGGAGATGTACATAAGAGGGGAAGGCAGAGAGGGTCTGATAAGAGCGCCTTCCTCACTTCTGTACAGCTCACATGCAAGTTAACTTGAGTTTTATTTATTTTACCTTCCGGTTTGATTACATAAATATTTATTTTTTTAAGTGTAAAGTAATTTTACCAAATAATGAAAACGTTAGGAAATTGAGGTCAGAGGGAGGTGTTTACAGAGAGGTTATAGAGGAGATTTGATGCTAGAGAGGTTAAGATACCTTAAGAAAGGAAGAATTTAGGGGAAAATGTCGGTCTCTGTTGGAGGGTATGTGTGTTGCCCCTTAACAATTTCTGTCTCTTTTAAGTTTAATTTCTCAGAAAAGTCCATGTGCCTATATAAAAAAAAAAGCTACTGATTTTCTTTGGAATTTTTTCTTTTAAGATTATAGTTTATCTGTATAAACTATATCGGTATCTGGTATTACGTGAAATCTAGGAGTAACTAAGATGGGCATTGTAGTTACTGGCGGTTGATGAGTTTTAATTTTGGATGGAGTCCAGGAAAGGGAAAGTTATTTCTAGAAAGCCTCCTCCCCTTCACTGGACTAAACAGCTTCCCCTTGTAGAGGGCTAATGTTTTTTAAGTAATTCCATCACCTATCTGGTGGGAGAGCCCTTCAAACGGGAAACCTGAAATAATTGGTTCTTGGGAGAGGTTTAGTATTTCTCCCTTTTGTTCTTTAGGAGATTTAGGTGTTAGTTTTTGTTTTATTTTAACCTATAGTTTAGGAATTCAGAGGTGAATGTGATAGCTAACTTGGAATTTGTAACCTCTGCTCTGGGAGAGGGTTTTTTCATGAACGATTATTATCTAGTTTAAGTATGTTGTTGCTTTGGGGTTGTGGCATGCTTGTTTGTGTTACCATGTTATTGTGGTACTATGTCACGTGCCCTTAGAGGACAGGAATCTTTCCAGTAGACCACAGTGGAGGTAGTACGAGTCATTGTGCAGTGTAGCCCACACTTGAGAGTATGAATGTACGTGCACTGACACTTTGCTCTGGGTAGAAGTAGTTTGTTGTGATTTGTTTGCTCTGTTCCTATAGCCTCCTTTTGAATAGAATTATTAAAACTCACCCCTCTCCATGTATTTAAATAACACTGCCTCTCCTGGGTGGTATTTACATCCAGAACTTCAGAGTTCAGACTCAGATGGCTTCCTTTCCCTCCTGGAAACTGGGGGGAGAACTTCGCAGATATTGAGGTTGAGAGTGGAGGGTTCTGCCTCACTCCAGATTGGGACAAGGGAAATAAGAAAGAAGTAGGAGATGCATTGGCCTCTTGGGGACACAGGGAGGGGCATTCTGTCAAGAGGATAAGAAACAGGCTTCTAACTCTGGAGCCTTTCAAGGAGTTAGAGGAGACAGAGGGATTTACTCTTGCCACAGGTCATGGACACCTCTACAGTCATCTTTTTTATAAATGGAGATGGGACCCTGATGACTGTTACCCTCTCTTCCCATCTTCCCATTTTCATGTCTTTGAGCTCCCTTTCCCCTCCTTGGTGCTTATATTTCAAACCCTTTAGACAAACCTTGTCAGCAACAGTGTTTAACTCCTCAGTTCTCACCATTCCCTCTGGTCGTTGGGCCTTTGGATAAAAACTCATGTTCACAATGGAGCCAGGTTTTGTTGGAAAAGGTGACTTTCCTCTAACCGCACCTCTACATTTGGTTCATCAAACGGTGGGTTGGCTGTAAGGCAGGGTGGAAGTTTTCCTATTTCTCAGTGACCAGATTGTGAATGTTTCTGTATGAATTTTCTATTATTAATGTTATTGTGGTTCTGTTTAAAAATAAAAATTCTGGACATACATATGACATCATAGGTGCATTCTTTCTTCCTTTTTTTTTTTTTTTGTAGAGACAGAGTCTCACTTTATCGCCCTGGGTAGTGTGCCGTGGCGTCACACTGCTCACAGCAACCTCCAGCTCTTGGACTTAAGCGATTCTCTTGCCTCAGCCTCCCGAGTAGCTGGGACTACAGGCCCCGCCACAGCGCCCGGCTATTTTTTTGTTTTGCAGTTTGGCCGAGGCCGGGCTTGAACCTGCCACCTTCGGTATATGGTGCCGGCGCCCTACTCGCTGAGCCACAGGAGCCGCCTCTTTTTCTTTTTTTTTGAGACAGAGTCTCATTATGTCACCCTCAGGAGAGTGTGATGTCAGCTCACAGCAACCTCAAATTCAGGCTTAAGCGATTCTCTTGCCTCAACCTCCCAAGTAGCTGGGACTACAGGCACCTGCCACATGCTGGCTATTTTTTGTTGCAGTTGTCATTGTTGTCTAGTTGGCCAGGCCGGTTTCGAACCTGCCAGAATCGATGTATGTATGTGGCTGGTGCTGTAACCAGTCTGCTACAGGTGCTGAGCCTATTATTTATTTTTTTTAAATCTTTCCTGTAACAAATCAACATTTTTTTTCTTTGAGACAGACTCACTATGTTGCCCTCAGTAGAGTGCGGTGACATCACAGCTCACAGCAGCCTCCAACTCTTGGGCTGAAGTGATTCTCTTGCCTCAGCCTCCCAAGTAGCTGGGACTACAAACCCGCCACAACACTCGGCTATTTTTTGGTTGTAGTTGTCATTGTTTGGCAGGTCTGGGCTGGATTCCAACCTGCCAGCTCCTATATATGTGACTGCCTCCCCAGCTGCTGAGCTATAGGCATGGAGCCTGTAACAAATCCACTTTTTAAGTCCTGGTTTACTTAGTACCTGTTGTAACCCTTGAGAAAGCTTCTTAGTGCTTTAAACATAGAAAGTAGCTATGTGTGTTTATTATATAAAGACTAAACAGAAAAGCATTCATGCATTGCTTTTCCTACTTGATAAATTCTGTTGCCTTCCCCCCCAGTGAGAATTAGCCATTTTCTTCCGTTTTTCTCTATCATTCTTTTTGACTTCCTTCCTCCTCTAGTCTTGCTCTAAAATCCATCCTACACTGCTGTGAGGGATCCATATGACGTACAGTCTTCTCTTGGTGCACGTGGCGGATTGGTTCCAGGACACCCTATACTAAAATCCAGGGATGCGCACATCCACATAAAATGGCACATTTGCATATAATCTACACACATCTTTTAAGGTAATATAAATATTATATGAAAAGTTGTTACACTGGGTACCCGTAGCACAGTGGTAACGGTGCTGGCCACATGCACAGAGTCTCGTGGGTTCGAACCCAGCCCGGGCCAACTAAACAACAATAACAACTGCAACAAAAATAAATAGATGGGCATTGTGGCCGGCCCTGTAGTCCCAGCTGCTTGTGAGGCTGAGGCAAAAGAATCACTTAAGCCCAAGAGTTTGAGGTTTGTGTGAGCTGTGATGCCACAGTACTCTACTGAGGGCAATATAGTGAGACTTAATTGGCTCGGCGCCTGTGGCTCAGCAGGCTAAGGCGCCAGCCACGTACACCTATGCTGGCAGGTTCAAATCCATCCCGGGCCTGCCAAACAACGACGACAGCTGCAACCAAAAAATGGCTGGGCGTTGTTGGGCGTTGTGGCGGGCGCCTGTAGTCCCAGCTACTTGGGAGGCGTAGGCAGGAGAATCGCTTGAGCCCAGGAATGGGAGGTTGCTATAAGCTGTGATGACACAGAACTCTATCCAGGGTGACAGTTTGAGGCTTTGTCTCAAAAAATAAAAAAAAAATAAATAAATTGTTACTGTCTTTTGTTTGTGTTCTATTATATTTTCTTATTTTTTTTTTTTTTAGCGGTTTTTGGCCAAGGCCAGATTTGAACCCGCCACCTCAGATATATGGGGCTGGCACCCATTCCTTTGAGCCAAATATTTTTGGTCTGCAGTTGGTAGAATCTGCAGATACAGAAGGTGGACAGGATATTACTATCTTACTTAAAATCCTTCAATAGCTTGCAATCAACTACAGAAAAAACTTAAGCCTCCTAGAGATCATACAACCTCTTCAGGGCAAAGTCTCTGCTACCTTTTCTGTTTTATTTACCATTTATTTCTTAGCTCCTTATGTAGATAAAACACCTCACCCACTGCCACATTCATTCATGCTTTAGTGCCTTCATTTCTACGTTCTGACACCGCATTCATGTCCTAAAAATATTCGAATGAATATTTATTTCTACTCAGCCCAGGTGTGAGCTCCGCAAAGCTGTCCTCATTCTAAAAATGTTCCTTACACTGGTACTGTGTATGCCAGAGGGAGCGAAAGGATGAAATAACCCTGTCTGCCTAATGACTACATCATTTTCTTCATGATCAGTTGTCTTAGGTCCTTGTTCTACCTTTGCTTCTTTACAATTCATTCTCCACATAACCAGAGTGATCTTTTCTCCTCTTTTTTTTTTTTTTTGAGATAATGTCACTTTGTCGCCTTCAGTATAGTGCCATGGTGTCCCAGCTCAGAGCAACCCCAAACTCCTGGGCTCAAGCAATTCTCTTTACTCAGCCTCTCAAGTGACTGGGAGTACAGGCACCCACCACAACGCCCGGCTATTTTTAAAGATGAGGTCTCGCTCTGGCTCAGGCTGGTCTGGAACTCTTGACCTCAGCTTCCCAGAGTGCTAGGATTACAGGTGTGAGCCACCATGCCAGGCCTCACTCACCTACCTATAGCTTTCTAATTACATCTTACCACTTAAAACAATATCCAGACTCCTTTACCCTGGCCAATAAATCTGGTGATCATGAGTCCCAGTTTAAACTGCTTTCATTCATTCCCCAAACTTCCCTAACTATAAATTACACTTACCCACCTAAAAGGCTTGCCTCTTCAACTTCATCTCTTGGGAATAGCCTTCCTTACTTACTAAATCAAACCCTACTAGTCTTTCTAGTTCTCAGTGAAGTTCCTTATCACCTACTTTGTTCCCTTGTGCTTGTAATAATTCTGCCTCAAAGTTGTTTGTTCTTTTGGGGTTTTTTTTTGAGACAGAGCCTCAAGCTGTTGCCCCAGGTAGAGTGCTGTGGCATCACAGCTCACAGCACCCTCCAACTCCTGGGCTCAAGCGATTCTCCTGCCTCAGCCTCCCAAGTAGCTGGGACTACAGGCGCCCGCCACAACACCCGGCTTTTTTTTTTTTTTTGTAGAGACAGAGTCTCACTTTGCCACCCTTGGTAGAGTGCTGTGGTGTCACACAGCTCACAGCAACCTCCAACTCCTAGGCTTAGGCGATTCTCTTGCCTCAGCCTCCTGAATAGCTGGGACTACAGGTGCCCGCCACAACGCCCGGCTATGTTTTTGTTTTTGCAGTTTGGCCGGGGCCAGGTTTGAACCTGCCACCCTCAGTATATGGGGCCTACTCACTGAGCCACAGGCGCTGACCCCAGCTATTTTTTTGGTTGCAGCCGTCATTGTTGTTTGGCGGGCCTAGGCTGGATTCGAACCTGCCAGCTCAGGTGTGTGTGGCTGGCAGCTTAGCCACTTGAGCCACGGGCACTGACCCTTAGTTTTTGTTTGTGAGATGGAGTTTCACTCTGTTGCCTCAGGCTAGAGTGCCTGGTGTCTTAGCTCATAGCAACCTCAAACTCTAGGACTCAAGAGATCCTTTCGCCTCAGCCTCCCGAGTAGCTGGAACTACAGGGGTCTACCACACAATGTTCAGCTAGTTTTTCTATTTTTAGTAGAGATGGGGTCTTGTTCTTGCTCAGACTGATCTCAGTTCAACCAATCCACCGGCCTCAGCCTCCCAAAGTGCTAGGATTACAGGCATGAGCCACCAGGCCCAGCCTTTGATATTCTTTGTATTAAACTTTCCCTGTTTAAACCAACGTGTGGTTTCTGTCTCCTGACAGAACCCAGACAAATACATTTAATATTAATTATATGTCAGGAAGTTTTCTAGGCATGAACAAGATGAAATACTTGGTTTTTATCGTGCTTATATTCTACAGAGATTGTTTTAAGACCAAACAAAACTTTGAGGCATGCTGGGCAAGGTGGCTCAGGCCTATAATCCTACCTAGCACTCTGGGAGGCCAAGGTGGGTGGATGGCCTGAGCTCACAAGTTTGAGACCACCTTGAACAAGCGCAAGACCCTGTGTCTACTAAAACTAAAAACATGAAGCAAGAGGATTCTTGAGCCCAGAAGTTTAAGGTTGCTATGAGCTATGACACCACGGCACTCTACCAAGGGTAAAAAAGTGAGACTTTTGCCCCCCTCCCAAAAAAAAGAATATCGAGCTAAAAAACAACACTAAGCAACACTTAGTGTTGTAAAAGAAACACTAAGATGTAAGAGAAAGTATGGAATCCTAGAGCTTAGGGAGATTATCTAAATAAGGACAAGCTTGGAAGGGAGGCCACCTCCATCTCCTCAGAAATGAGGCTCATACCTTGTTAGAGAAGGCATAGTTGCAGCAGAGGAATTTGGTAGTTTGCCCACGCCAGTGCTGGTGACTCCTTGGGCAAGTAGCAACAAGTCAGGTAAGCCACAGCTGGTAACCAGACATGCAGGTATGCAGAGGGAGGAGGCCTGGAGTGTGGTATCCCTTTGAAAATAATCACCAGGCCAGGGCATGGAGGAGGCTGGTTTCCATCAAACATCCTCTCATCTACACGGCTGACTTACAGTGTAGCCAGAAGACTCAGCAGGGGAGTCCCCCTTCTTCCTGAAATACTCTTTCAGCACCATCCACTAAAAAAGCATTTAGTTTAACACTCCAAAAAGGAAATGCTAGGCCAGCATGGTGGCTCATGCCTGTAATCCTAGCACTCTGGGAGGCCAAGGTGGGTGGATTGCCTGAGCTCGGGAGTTCAAGACCAGCCTGAGCAAAAGTGAGACCAATCTCTACTAAAAATAGAAAAATTAGTCAGGCCTTATGGTGGATGCCGATGGTCACAACTACTCAGGAGGCTGAGGCAAGAGAATTGATCAAGCCCCAAAGTTTGAGGTTGCTGTGAGCTATGATGCCACACCACTTTACCCAGGACACAGAGTGAGACTGTCTGAAAAAAAAAGTAGCCCATAGTCCCAGCTATTCAGGAGGCTGAGACCTGAGGTAGATGGATTGTTTGAGCTCTGGAGTTTGGAGTTGCAGTGAGCTCTGATGACAACCCTGCACTCTAGTTCAGGTGACAGACTGACCCTATCAAAAAAATAATAAATAAAAATTCATATATTCCACACAAATTTAGAAAATTCTCAATCAGCTCTCCTTTTTATTTTGTTATTTAAAAAATTGTTTTTTGAGACAGAATCTCACTTTCTGCCCTGGATAGAGTGCCATGTCATCATAACTCACAGCAACCTCAAACTCTTTTTAAGCTCACAGCAACCTCCAGCTCCCAGGCTTAGGTGATTCTCTTGTCTCAACCTCCTGAGTAACTGGAACTACAGGTGCCCGGCTATTTTTTTGTTGCAGTTTGGCCGGGCTGGGTACGAACCCACCACCCTCAGTATATGGGACCAGTGTTCTGCTCACTAAGCCACAGGTGCTGCTCTTTTTTTTAATAAATCATAGCTGTGTACATTAATGCAATCACAGGGTACAATGTGTTGGTTTTATATACTATTTGGAATATTTTCATAAAACTTGTCAACATAGCCTTCACGGCATTTTCTTAGTTATTGTGTTAAGACATTTACATTCTACACTTAGTAAATTTCACATGTACCCTTGTAAGATGCACTGTAGGTGCAGTCCCACT
>CAUYON010117396.1:0-25916 GCA_963573935.1 Arctocebus calabarensis
CAGCCTCCCTAGTAGCTGGGATTACAGGCGCCCGCCACAGCGCCCGGCTATTTTTTTGTTTTGCAGTTCGGCCGAGGCCGGGCTTGAACCCGCCACCTTCGGTATATGGGGCCAGCACCCTACTCGCTGAGCCACAGGAGCTGCCCAAGAAATCTCTAGATTTCTTTATTCTGAAGCTTATGTTCTAGTTGGTAGACAAAAACATAGTAAAAAATAAATTATATAGTATGTTAGGAGGTAGTAAGTACCATGCAAAAGAAAAATTACAGCATGGGAGTAGGGATTGGTAGTGCAGGGGGAGTGTAGGGGACACTGGGTTATAATTTTTAGTCCATTGGGCCTCAGAGAAGGGGACATTAGGAGCAGACTTGAAGGAAATGAGAGTAAGCCATTGTGGGTATTTTAGGAAGAGTATTCCAGCAAGAACAAACAATAGTAGAATGACGTTAAGGCCAGAGTGTGTCCCTCAATTATGGATAACAATGTGACTACTCCAAAGAAGAGTGGTCACGGAAGGTCTTATTGGAAACTGTACTAGGAAGAACTGCTTGGAATCATCTTCATCTCTGGCAGTATTTTTGGTTTCATCCTGCAGTCTCACAGTATTATATTTTCTCACCAAGGAAAAGCACACTTCACTTTCTTTTCCACTGTGGTGTCTGAAGGGAATCCAGCCCCCTCCTCTTCCCACAATGCCACATTGTAATACATTGGGATTCTTCTTTGCAAGATAGTATTACTTTCTCACACATAAATGTATTTCTGTTTTATATTCACTACATCATGGCTAAGAATTATCTTTTTGCAGGATATTTTATACTATGTGGTTGGTAGATATTTTTAGTGCTAGCCTGCATAAAGCTTACTAAGTAGTAGCAAATGCTTTTCTACTGTGCTTAAGATGAGAGGCACACTTCCAAATTATCTTTGAACGTATCTGGTTTCACAAATGGAGGAAATAGGCCAATACTGCATTGGAAAAGAGTTTTGTTAGCTATTTAAATGGGAAAATAATATGATTCAGCATTGGAACAGACTACAAATAGGGGTTAAAGAACTGCCTCAACAACTTAAAGAACAGGTGCAACAGCCATTTTCAAAATGATTTTGGGGGCAGCGCCTGTGGCTCAGTGGAGTAAGGAGCTGGCCCTATATGCTGGAGGTGGCAGGTTCAAACCCAACCCGGCCAAAAACTGCAAAAAAAAAAATTTTTTTTGGAGTAGATGTTGGTTTGCTGACAGTGGGGAATAAGTTACATAACTCACTGATGTTCCAAAGCTCAAAGTTCCATTCTTCTCCATTTGCCTGTTCAAGTCATGTAGCCCCATGACTGGCAATTCACTAACAAATGTTAGATAATTAAAATTAACACAGGAACACAGTTCTGAAGTATTTAAGGAAAATCAGTGGAAAGCATATGCTGATAATGGTTACATTCTATAAAACAGTGATATTTCTCATAACTACTAGAGAACTCACAAAAAAACCAATAAAGTAGTTTATATGGAAGCAACCTTTATTATGGTCCTAAGAACTACTTTTCGTTTTTGTCTGATTACAATTTGCAGAATAACTTTTGTTCATGTTATTGTCAGATAACTGTTGCCAGATTTGTTTTAAATTCATAAGTGAGCACATACTTGTGCCAAGCAAGATGACAGGTGTTGGGGATACAGAGGCATATGGTACAAGGTTGAGAGTGAACGGTAACATAGCTGCCAGGCATGGACCTCAATAAGAGAAGAGTAGAGGAAATGTTCTGGAAGTGACAAAGGAAGCAAAATAAATTCTGACTCATGAATATAACAGTATATTCTGTTCACGCTGCTTGAACTTTAATTGCTTGTGTGTCAGAATAATATATCTAGCATTTATGGAGCTAGACCATTCTGTGCACCTTACATGTATTCAGCCTTTACAGCAGTCCTCAGTGATAGGTAATGTTGTTCCAGTTTAATAGAGAGAGAATCTGAGGCACAGAGAGCCTAAATAACTTGTCCAAGTTACTTGGTTTAGGGAATGGTAAAACTGAGATTTTTGAGGACAGGAAATTTGAGTCTAGAATCTGGAGTTTGAACCATTGTCCTCTGCAGCTTCTCAAGAGTAACTTTTCACAGTTTTATAATAGAGGGAAAGTTCTTTTGGGCAAAAGAGATTAGCATTAGATTGTATTACTGCCTTGAATAATATTAACATGCCTTTTCAGATGATAATCTTTGAGCTGGGACCACCTCTTCCTCACAGTGCCCTACAGTTCTTATGGAGCCTTGTGCACACAGCAAGGGCTCAAGACTTGGTGATAATGGAGATGGGAGAGCACGCAGGGATGGCCAACAAAGGACACAGAGGACAGCTCAGTGGCAGGTTGCTAAGGATGCCAACCTGGGAAACGTTTCAGTGAGGAGCCCTTGCCTGGAGGCAGCTTCCCGGAAACCCAGTGGAGAAAGTTCACTATGACAAACTACACATTTTTCAAAAGTGAATACATTCTCCTGGGGTATCATTCAATGAACTACTTGAAAAGCACCTCCATTTTACTTTGACCGTATTCATTTTCGTCAAAGCAACAAATAAAAAAACTATCATAAAGCATAGAAAGGATGACTAAGCCCAGCCTTTTTCTTTTGTAAACGATAATTAAGATGTCTTGTAGGAATCCTTTCTTTAACTCAGCATGTCACATGCACGGAGACCTCATTAAACTGTCCTAATTTGTCCCCTGCAGAAGCAAGAGTTTGGATTATTCAGCTTTGTATCAAGACATGGCAGTAACATGGAAACCTGGGTCAGTCACTGTGACAATAGGGAGGACAGAACATCCAGTTTGGCTAAGTTTGTGCCTGGGAAAGAGGAAGTGGTTGGCTTTTTTACAACTAGAGAGCCACTATCTCATGATGTCGCCTTGTGATTTTATTTGTTTATTCTTTCTGTTTCTGACACTGGGATGTGGGGTCAGTTTCTATCAGCCTTTTTTAAAATTTGAGACAGAGTCTCACTATGTCAACCCTGTTAGAATGCCAGGGCATCACAGCTCACAGCAACCTCAAACTCTTGGGCTTACGCAATTCTCTTGCCTCAGCCTCCCAAATAGCTGAGACTACAGGCGCCCACCACAACACCCGGCTATTTTTGTTGTTGTTGTTGTTGTTGTAGTTGTCATTGTTGTTTAAAACTCAGTTCAAACCCGCCAGCCCAGTGTATGTGGCCGGTACCCTAATCACTGAGCTGTGGGTGCTGAGCTGCATCAGCTTTTGACATGAACTTGTTTATTAAGAGCTGAGTTCATGTCAGTGAGATTGTCTTCTCTTTTTATATTCGGACACAAGGTAATGGAACTAATTAGAAATCTACAAGTTTGTGGTGTTTTACTTACATTAAGGTATATTTCAGAGCTGAAGTATAGTCTGCATTGGACTCTTGACTTTACTAGATACTGTTAGCATGTCCTAAGTGTAGAAACCCTTCAGTGATAATGTGTATCTTATCTCCCTCAATTAGAGCAGCAGTTATTTCTTCTATTTTTGGCTCTTTATACTTGGACTCATTAGCACTAGAAAATTTGCTTGTTTGAAGTAGTAATTGACTTCCAGGTTATGGTTGGCTTCAGGCATTCCCTGTCATAATGTGAACACATAAGCACACAGATACTTGCAAGTATTATTGGATATACAATGGTTAAGGCAATGTAATTTCTGGAATTTTCTTGTCCTTCCTGATAACCCTATCTCCTAGGAATTCCTACTTTCAGAGATGATTCAGACTTAGTGTATTTTAAAAGGCATTTTACTTCTTCTTTTTTTTTTGCAGTTTTTGGCCAGGCCGGGTCTGAACCTGCCACCTCCGGTGTGTGGGGCCAGCACCCTACTCCTTGAGCCACAGGTGCTGCCCAAGGCATGTTACTTCTTTAGAGTAGTGGTTTAGTACTAAGCATTAGGTGACAAGATTGATCTTTTTCATTGCAAGGGCTGATAGTGATTCGTTCCAATAAATAATAAAAGCTTAAATAAAATTAATTTCTAGAGCATCTTTCATTACTTTTCTCCAACACAGTAATCTCATTGTTTTTGCTACCCCTTAGATTTAGGTTTTTTCTTTTGACATCTTTGAACAATAGTACTGATTTTACTTTTTTATATTCAGATGATTTTGAAGTTACAATCCTAGAAAAAGACTATGCAGGAGATATATGTAATAGAGTACCTGTAACAAAAATTTTATAATTGGGAGTTTTGTTTTTTTCTCAAACATGCATCATGGATAGTCTTTCTGTTTTCCCAGAATACAAGAGCGAAGAATAATTATCCTTCAGAGTTCCTTGGAAATACCAGCTGATAGTATGTGAAAGCCTACCAGTTTAAGAATTTGGAGGCAGATTTATTTCACATTTAATGCAAGATTCTATGTTTTTCTCAGAGATGGGTGGTAGTCTGTCCCCTGTGTCTCTCTGTCTCTCTCTCTAACACACACACAAGTTTCTGTTTTCTCCTTTCGTTAGTGTAGTAATTAAGATAACCACGGGTAATGTTCTTCCTACCAATCTTCATTCTATGTACTTGGGAAACAAAAACATGAAATATTTTTGCAGTGGTTTTGGCTCTAGAATCCTCTCCTTTGGTTCTAATAAATAAAGTTTTTGGTTTAGTTAAAAATAGAAAAGGAAAGGAAACTTTTCATAATTGACTGTCAAGTCAGGGTAAAAACTATCTTTTGCATGATCTTGACATTAGAGACAACTGCTTTTTTCTTCTTTTAATCAGTGCTTTCATCTTGTAATATTGTACTTAAATTATTTCTTGACCATGTTCTTGGAAAACTTTGGACAGTTGGGATATGTTACTAAAAAAGGAATATGGTCATTTTAAAGTTTATTTTATAAATACATATACATGTAAGCAGAAAGTCCTTTAGAATTATGTACTTTTGTTCATAGTTCTAGGAGGAAAAAGCCTTTTTACACCATATGAACTTGTTTCCAAAAAAAAATGTTATGGGATTCTTATATGTCAACTATTCATCATGTGTTTTTGTTCAGTGATATTTCTGATGTTTTTCTTGTAAACACTTGGAACTAGCCCTTTAGTAGAAGTGAACCTTAGCTCTCAGACACCTCTAATATCTATAAATCAAGATGAAATCAAGCAAGCAAAGAAAGATCCATGGATATAACAGAACTGGGTGAAGTAATTCTTAATGTGAAGAGCTTGCCATTCTTAATTTTGTTCTTTGGACATGGCCTATTTCTGATGTTGCTTCCAGGAGAGATTGTGACCTAGCTGGCAGAGACAATTCTTACTTTCAAGTCTGCGTTTAAAATTATCTAATTTGGAACTAAACCGACCAGTTATTCATTTGAGAGTATGGCAGCTTAACCACTCACTCGGTTTTTCCTCCTCTGCTCTTTTTGCCTAGCTTTTATTTAGCTTTCAATAGTTAACATTCTTCTCTGCAATGAGCCTTTACATACTCTTTTTTACCATAGACAAAATATTTTAAGTGTTTTTTCTGACAGCATTCTCCAGCAGTTCACCTATGGGGAGAAACGAGATGAAAGTTTTTGTGATTCCACTGTAAATCAAAAGTCAAGCCAACAGTGAGCCTGGGAAACGCTCTCACTGCGTTTCTCTCAGGCCTTTGCTATACCGAGAAAGACTATCAGTTTCTCAGGGCTGACTTGTTGGAGGTATTTTGTCTGCCGATTTTGTTGTATCTAAATGTTGAGGATCCTTACCCTCAGATTCAATTACAACTTGGTGTAACTGTATAATATTGTATTGTTCTCAGGCAACTAAGTATCTTAAAGGTCTGCTTTGACTTTCAGGAGAATGTGAGTAAGCATTTTCTTGTTCAGGCCTTAAATTGAACGCCTATTAATGGGCAGCTAATGGCCAAGATGATGGAGAGACTGATTTATTAGAAGATCGCTGAAGCATAAATAGGTAATGAGACTGCCTGACTTCCTGAATGGAGATGAGAAAATGCGAGCTGGTGCCAGTGTTGGCACAATCTCTCTTTGCCTCTGGCTTACTGGAGCATGGGCCATTGTAGAGAAGGAGCCTCTGCAGCCAGGGAATGGCAGAGTCCAGGGCTTTTAGTGCCCTTAAAACTAGAAACTTGGCAAGGCAAATTTGGGGAATACCTTTCAAGAGCTCATCTTATGCAAGGAAAGCCTTTTTTCTTTTCTTTTCTTTTTTTCTTTTTTTGTGCTTCACCTAGAGATTCCCTGAGATCTACATGACATTGTCTCTGTTCTAGGATAGTATATCCCAAACCAAGTGCAATAGATTATATTTACATCAATTGTAAAACTTGTCACAGCAAATAAAATCAATAACAAGAATAGAAATTTGGGTTGGAAAGCAAGTTTGACTAAATGAGAGTTCTGTGGGAATTGGCCATACCTTTTTTTTTTTTTTACAGTTTTTGTCCAGGACCGGGTTTGACCCCACCACCTCCGGTATATGGGGCCGGCACCCTACTCCTTTGAGCCACAGGCGCTGCCTGGAATTGGCCATACTTTAGACTCACATGGGGTAGCTCTTTTAAAAAATACCAAGGAAGGCTTGGCGCCTATGGCTCAAGCGGCTAAGGTGCCAGCCATGTACACCTGAGCTGGTGGGTTCGAATCCAGCCTGGGCCCACCAAACAATGACGGCTGCAACCAAAAAATGACTGGGCATTGTGGCGGGCGCCTGTAGTCCCAGCCACTTGGGAGGCGGAGGCAGGACACTCGCTTAAGCCTAGGAATTGGAGGTTGCTGTGAGCTGTGATGCCATGGCACTCTATCCAGGGTGACAGCTTGAGTCTCTGTCTCAAACAAAAAAAAAAAATTCAAGGAAATTCCAATCTTTTGCTGTCTTTCCTTCTTCATCACACACACACATACACACACAAAAGAGACGTAAAAAAAATATGTTGAGAGTTTACCATGTGTAAGACAATGCTAAGATGCTTGCAAGTGACCCTTAGTTTATCTGGGAAGGCTATTCGATTGCCTTACTTTTTCCTCTTTTTTGACTTTTTCTACTGTCTATCCTCATTTAAAAAAAATAACTTAAAAAAATGTTATTATTTTGATTGAACCCAACAACCAAATTTGGGTAGCAAATTGTTAAAAGAAGAGCGATTTTACTTGCATTTGAAATAAGCAGAAATTTAGTAAGTTAATAATTATCAAAGTTAAACATATTTTAAAGGTCGCAATAGTAAAGGAAGGAAAAGGGAGCTATTGGTGAACTTCTCTTATCACAAAGGTCTTTAAATACAGTTCTGTGAATTTCAGGGTAAGGAATACATTTCTAGGTTGTTTAGAATATTGGTTTTTAATCCTTGGCCACACCTTAAAATCACATAGATAGGTCTTTTAAAAATATTGATGCCTGTGATCCATCACAGACCAGATAAATCAAAATATCTGAATTTGGGGCACAGACATTAGTATTTTTTGTTTTTAAAGAAGCTTTCCAAGAAAATCTAAGAAGCAGCCAGGATTGATATGATGAGAGGCATCTGTTCTGGATGATCTTCTCAGCTGGCTGGGAGATCTTTAGCTTAGAAGTTCTTTAGTATTTGTAGTTCTAACTTGACTGTCCACAGTAGATGCTTCACATTTTTTGCATCAGCAATATAGCATATCCCATATCTTGATTAGGCTGGGCTTTTTTCTTGTTTTTTGTGCCTGTTGATCTCTCCTGGAGTGCTTTACCCTGCTTTGTCGGAATAAGGAGCACCAACTTATCCCTCTTGAACTCTACATTTGAAGGGCTGCTACCCTATATTGTACTTAACATCTCTTATTGGACTTACAGACATTTTGTAATAAATTTTTAGTAGTGCCCATTTTTGAAAGTGAGTTTCCTGAGTGTAAGGACCCCATTTTCTTTCCCAGGACCTGACATTGTCAGCAACCAGAAAGGGTGAATAGACTGTAACTTATAGAATTATTATAAATCTACAAAGGGTATATTATTTGTTTTGCTCTTTCAGAGATGAGGACTTTCATTTCAGAGACATTACACAAGTTGCCCTTGTTTATTACACAAGTGAATGGAACATCCAGAATTAAAACCAGCTCAACTCTTTGTTCTTTAAATACTCCTATTTTTTTTTTTTTGAGATGTTCTGCTGCTGGGCACTGTTTCGGTTCTTGTAATAATAAATGCATGTTGTTGTATATTAAGAACTGTTTGATTAAAGAAAACATATGAATTAGTTTAAATACATATACAGGGCTGCTATAAAGTGTGTGTAATTTAAAATAGTGTACAATTTAAAATTGCGCACAAACTTTATGGCCACCCTGTATAATACAGCTTATGAAAAGTATGGGTGTTAATGAGTTGACCACATGGAAAGGGAGCAGCATTTAGCATAGAGTCATGAGGATAAAAATACAGATAGAAAATATGAATGCTTTTACATATATCATGCCAAATTTATGTGGTGGGTAGACCAGTTGGGTAGAACTCTGTTAACAAATGCCATTGTAGGTGGCACCTGTGGCGCAGTGGGTAGGGCGCCGGCCGCATATACCAAGGGTGGCAGGTTCAAACTCGGCTTCGGCCAACTGCAACAAAAAAATAGCTGGGCATTGTGGCAGGTGATCCCAGCTACTTGAGAAGCTGAGGCAAGAGAATCGCCTAAGCCCAGGAGTTGGAGGTTGCTGTGAGCTGTGTGATGCCACGGCACTCTACTGAGGGCGATAAAGTGAGACTCTGTCTCTACAAAACAAACAAACAAACAAACAAAAAACCAAATGCCATTGTAGTACAGTTCAGCTTCACAAGTTTAGTCCCATGTCTTAGCTGACTGGAGTCACAGGAAGACTACCTTGCTGAAATGGCCACACCCAATGGTGGAATGAGGAATCTCAATAAAGACAGAATATTAATCTCTGCTAGCTCTTTTGCCAGAAGTTCACATGAGACAGTAGAGTAATCACAATGAGGCTATGATCTTTTTTTCAGTTGCCTTTTCTGATAAAGAAAAGTGAGATAATATATCCAAGTCATAGTTTGCTGTGGTATTTTGTTTTTTATTAACTCAAGTATTAGATTATAAGAATTATACTTGTATTTTTTAAAAACTGAGTTAAAGCAATCAAATAGCAAAGAAAACTGTTTAGGACACAATAGCTAAAGAGTTTGTTCCATGAATTAAACACTTCTTTTAATAATGTTAATTACTTTCACAATTATCATGTTATATAATATTGTTTAGTTGATAATACTCTCACTATCTTGGTAAATGTTGATTCATTATTCAGGTTAGACGTAATTAAAAATCTGAAGAACTATCTCGCCTTTCTCCTTGTGTCTAAGTTCTAATTCTACCATGAATGTTTTAGTGTCAGCTTTGCTTTGAAAAAGGTTATCAGGCAGTCTTCAAAAGCTCGTTTGTGTTTGTTCTCTGGGATGTGTAGGTTGGTCCTGGCTCGTTGACACTAGAAGATATGAAGAGAAAAGAACAGACTGCCAAGAAACAAAATGTTTAAGGAGCATGGGGGTTATATCAACTTCCTATTTAAATTTCAGCTATTGCCCATGAATAATAAATAGGCCTCAATCTGGGGACTGTATCAGGCTCTTCTGGTCCTAAATTCAATGATTCATTTTTGAATTTAGAAATTAAAATTATCTTTATGTAATTACATTGATTAAGAGTTCTTGCCATCTGGATAGTTAGTTTATATTTCTGCATATTTTTTTCCTGCATCTTTTGTTTCATAGCTTCTATAAATGTCAGCATCACTTCTTGTCTGAATCCCTGAAACACCTACATGCCATGCACACACATGCTTTCTCATACCTGTGCAACTTTTTTTCCTTAAAAGATGGATCTCCACATATATTTTTAACTGTAATTCTCAGTTTCTAAGAGTGCAGTCAAATTGGCCTCAGAACATGTGCTGTGTGTCAGGTAACATTATTGACTTTTCTGAGGAAACAGTTTCTCTAAAAATAAAATAAAAATGATTCCATTATAATAATTAGAATCCAGTTAGATGCGTAAGCACCTTTAAGCTGCAGAACAAAAGCAAGGAGTTGAAATATGATGAAAAAGCCAGGAGGTGAGACCCCTGCTCTGCCACCAATTACATGAATTTGAGAGTGACTTTAGCCCACATTAGCCTCAGTCTTCCTATTCACAAAATAAAGAAGTTATATTATGCGACCTCTAGGAGTCTCCCAATATCATTCTGTGATACTGAAGTCATGGCTTAATAGTTTTCAAAATCATAAACCATTCCTATGTAGTAATTTGAAAGAGTGCATTTCTATAAGATTATTTTTGAAATGTCTCCGCAAGTTATTGCAACTTTTTAATCTTAAAGTTAATAAATATTGGAATTTTTCCTTGGAAACTTATATTAGCCTCCTTGCTTGACCAAAGGAAAATCCTGGTATTATTCTTGTTCTTTCTTCTCAAACATTTCCTTTTCCATTGGACTAAAAAGGCAAGGTCTATCATTAACTTTCTGAGAACTAGTCTAACTCACTTCAATAGTGTTGAATAATAACCTTGATTGTTAATACAGCAGGAATTCAGTGTTCTTCTACTTAATTTATTTTTTCTGCAAGGTTACCTAAGGAAGTAACCATGTTTCATCTCTTTGGCATATTTATAAGCCAGACACATAGGGAAGGCGTGTTAGAATGTTAGAAGACCACACAGAATGCATGGAAACCATGTCACATTTATTTTAGTGACCACTACTGCAAGTATGGTTTGTCTGGAAAGTCCTGTGTTTAAAATTTGATCCTTGTAACCTCATGAGTTTGGTCTTGTTGCTGCTGCGGGTGCTTTGGCTTTAAACAAGATGTGGAGAAAAGTGACACTGAATACTCGGGCAATCAACTTATTGGAGCTGCTTCCTAAAAATTTTCTAAAACTTTTTAGAAACAGGGTCTTGCGATGTAGTGCTGGCTGGTTTCTCTGTCTTTCAGGCTGGGGTACAGTGGTGCAATCATAGATCACCGTAACCTTGAACTGCTGAGCTCAATTGATCCTCCCACCTTAGCCTCCTTTTAAGCTAGGGCTATACGTAGGTGCCACTATCCTTGGCTAATTTTTAATTAAAAGTTTAAAATAATTTTTTTTTTTTTTTTTTTTGCAGCTTTTGGCCGGGGCTGGGTTTGAACCTGCCACCTCAAGTACATGGGGCTGGCGCCCTACTCTTTTGAACCAGAGGCACCATCCAAAATAATTTTTTTTTTAATTTTATTTTTATTTATTTTTTATTTTTACATATAAGATGGAAACATAGGTTTATTAGGTTTATGTGTTTATTAGGTTTCCACTTTTTGCCTTCACAGAATTAAAAAGGCTTAAAATTTAGTAATAATAACAATGTTTAAGGTGAGGACTAGAAACAAAAACCTTGTAAAGAATGAATGAAGATAAATACATTCAGAAAAGAAAACAGACAATTACTGCATCAAAATATTAAGCAATATTAATAATAATGCAAAGAAAGTAACGTTCACATTGTCAAATAAGTGTATGTCTATTATAGAATGTTTTGGCTCTGAGGCTCAGTATGAAGTCATCAGTAACTTCTTATTTTTGTTTCCAAAGTCTCAAAAAATAGACAACTAATATTATATAAATAAAAGTAAACGATAGTTTCAAAATACAGATCATGCTTTTTTTTTTTTAGAGATAAGGTCTTGCTATGTTATTCTGGTTGGTCTTGAACTCCTAGTCTTCAGAGATCCTCCCATCGTGGCCTTCCCTAGTACTGGGATTATAGGCATGAGCCACCATTCCTGTTCCTGAAACTGCCAGGACGGTGGCAGTGATGCTCTATTGGTTTCCTATTGCTACTATAACATATTACTAGAAACTTAGTTGCTTAAAACAAAAATTTGTTGTCTTTTATTTGTGGGAGGTCAGAAGCCTGAAATGGGTCTCAGGAGGCTGAGAAGAAGGTTTACAGTGTTGTACTATTTGTGGAACATCTAGGACAGATTCATTCCTTGCCTTTTCTAGTTAGAAGCTGCCTGCATTCCTTGGTTTGTGTCCTCTTCCCCAAATCACTATGCTCTCCTCTTCCATCATCATATCTCCCTCTCTGACTTTGACCCTCCTTCCTCCCTCTTATAAGGACCCATATGATGGTCTTGGCGCTCATAGCTCAGTGGTTACGGCACCAGACACACATACCAAACCCGGCCAAGGCCTGTCAAACAACAATGACATCCACAACAAAAAAATAGCCAGGTGTTGTGGTGGGCGCCTGTAGTTCCAGCTAAGGCTTGGGAGGCTGAGGCAAGAGAATCACTTACACCCAAGAGTTTGAGGTTGACGTGAGCTGTGACGCCACGGTACTGTACTGAGGGTGACAAAATGAGACTCTGTCTCCAAAAAAAAAAAAAAGGACCCATATGATTAGGCTAACCATATCTGACCACTTCATTTTGCTATGTAGGGTAACATGTCCATAGGTTCCAGGGATTAAGATATGGGCATTAATGGAGGCCATTATTCTGTCCACTGTAGATCCCTTCTAGTCATTAAAGTTGTCACCTGGATGTCGCCTCCTCAAAGAGGCCTTCCAGGACCACTTTAGACCCCCATCTTCTCTGGTTATTTATTTATTTATGACAGAATCTAACTCTGTTCCCCCTGGCTAGAGTTCCATGATTTCTTAGCTCACAGCAGTCACAAACTCCTGTGCTCAAGTGATCCTCTTGCCTCAGCCTCCAGAATATTTGGGACTACAGGTGTACGCCTCCATGTCTGGTCAGTTACTCAATTTTTGGTAGAAGCGGGGTCTCACTTTTGCTCAGGCTGGTTTTGAACTCCTGAGTTCAAGCAATCCAGCCATCTTGGCCTCCCAGAGTGCTAGGGTTATAGGAGTGAGTCACCACACCTGGTCTTCTCTGGTTCATTCTTGACAACATTTTCCTGTTTTATTAAATCTGCAAATAATGTACCTGTTTTCTAAATCTATTCTACCTGTTTTCCTTTGATTGTTCATTTTATGTTTCTCTCCACTAGAAGATAACCTCTGCTGGAGCAGAAACATGGTCAGTCGTCTTCACGACTTTGTCCCCTGCATCTAAATAGTTTCTAGCCCTTGTAGACTATAAGAAGTTAGTTCATTGAAACATTCTGTATATGGTCTAAGGAAGCTTGCCTTACATTAAAACTTTATTAACATATTCTTCCTGTTCCCATCAATAATGCAGACATTTTTACTAGGTAGTAGTTAAGCAGGTTGTCAATGGATTTTCTTTTGAATTTAAGTATATGGGTTTCTTTTTGGGACATGGCTGAAATCAATAAAATAAAGTACCAGATGGAAAATGGAGCTATAGGAAAAAGAAAATATGCAAGTATAAAAATTGAAATTAATGCAAACAATAAATAACTTGCCAAAAAAGAATGTTAGTATTACCTTGATCCAAGCTGTAATCATGACACCAACATGAGTAGCATCTGGTCTCTACCTTGTTTACCACAAATTTGCAACATTAATATTTTTATTTCAAAAGAGACTGAGATAAGAGCTGTAACAGTTGTTCAAGTGCCTAGGAAGAATGGAGGAGGAGAGGTTCATTTTAACTGAGACATCAATTCTGGTAGGCAGAGCTTTCCTAGGGCTGTTTCCAAAACATAATCGTTAGCACTTAAGGAAACTCAAAGAGCTTTTAGATAGAATTAATAATGTTATCCACGGACATGGAATTAAGAGCAACCTTGATGGAAAGAGTGCATTTCTATAAGCTGGTTAATTTATAGCTTTTAAATTGTTCATTCATGCATCCAGGTGATTGACAAAACAACCCTAAAATGAATCATTCATTCAGATGATACTATGATGCTGGTTAGCAGTGAGGCCCTGATATGATTCTGACTTGTAGTGAGGAGGGGGAGAGGAGGCCGTTGGAAGAGGTTGGAAGACTTAATAAAACAGAAATGTTGTGTACTGGATTGTGCTTCCTAATCCCCAAATTCCTGTGTGAAAGCTCTAATCCCCAATGTGACTATAATTGAAGATGGGGCCTGCAAGAGGTACTTAAGGTTAAACAGGGTAGGGCCCTGATCCATTTTGACTGGTGATCTCATCGGAAGAGGAAGAGACAGCAGGCATGTGCACATACAGAGAAACGTCTGCCTGAAGACAGAATGAGAAAACAACCATCTGCAAGCCAGAGATAGAGGCTTTAGGAAAAGCCAAATCTACCAGCATCTTGATCTTAGACTGCTAGTCTCCATAACAGTGAGAAAATGAATTTCTGTTGCTTAAGCCACCTATCAGTGTTTTTTTTTTCTTCTTCTTTTTTTTATGGCAGCTCTACCAGACTGTAAGAGGAACTTGATCCACATCTTTGAAGGACGGGTGGTGTCATTTTTGGGAGAAACAGTTTTGATGAAGTATCTGGTTCAGAAAAGGGCTCAGCTTAATGAAAGCCACAGAAAAAGTTAGAATGAACATAGCTTCATTGAATTGAAGAGTAGAAGAGAGACCTGAGTGTGGAGGGATGCCAGTGGGTGCTTGGAAACATATACACCATTGTGCCTTGGGAGGGAAAAGTGATTGTGGAGGGTCTTGACCTCCAAGGAGAAGGGGATTTACATTTGATGCAGTGGAAAATCTGAGGCTTATATTTGGAGCTTTCATAAGGAGTCAGCTTTAGAAAGGTCAGGGGGGCCGGGCACGGTGGCTCACACCTGTAATCCTAGCACTCTGGGAGGCTGCGGCAGGTGATTGCTTGAGCTCAGGAGTTCAAGAGCAACCTGAACAAGAGTAAGACCCATCTCTACTAAGATAGAAAAACTAGCCAGGCTTTGCGAAGGGCGCCTGTAGTTCCAGCTACTTGGGAGGTTGAGACAAGAGGATCTCTTGAGCCTGAGAGATTGAGGTTACTGTGAGCTATGGCACTCTACCCAGGGTGACAGAGTGAAGTTGTATCTCAAAAAAGAAAAAAAATTAAACAAATAAAGGTCAAGGGAATACAATCTGTGGCCAAGATGTGGATCCAAAAACTATCATTAAAAAGGGAAACAAAGAACAAAGTTTGGTTGGTCCTGAGTGCTAATTGGGAAAAGTTGGGAATTATGATCAAATTATTAACGAGGCTGAGAACTGTCTGGAATTGCATTCTCCATCTTGCAGGTTTTATAAGGATTGGAATATATTAGCAACTGAGGTATAGCATTCTCCCACCCCCCCTCCCTTCTCTCAAAGATTTTAAAACAGAAGAATTATCCTTTTTTTCTCTAAAGCATTATTGTGGTTAATTAAACTCTCTCCTTTCCTGTTATCCCCCTGGTTTACCGTTTGTGAAATCTCAGGCATGGTTGAGGAGCCCTTTTTGCCCCACTGGATCCTACAGTGTCCCTTCTGTGATGAGCTGGTTCTCAGGGACAGCAGTATCATTGGCTTCACGTACTTTGTGCAGTTGCTGAGATGTCTTTTGTCTCTAAAAGAATATTTGTTCTTTTTTATCATTGTAGGAATTATACATGTTTATTTTAAAAATTTGGATAATGTAGAAACATATATAAAAAATTCCAATAATTCCTAGTCCTGTTTAGCTGTAACTATTGTTACTGTATGAGGAGTCAAACACAGAGGCAGCTTTGCTTCCTCCTGTCTTTTTAGTTAATCTACATGATTATTCAATATGCTAGTGTTGTTGTTGTTGGTAACACTGTAGTTTTTAGAGTCCCTTGTGATTGTCTCTGGGAGTTCCTAAGATGGCCTAGGAAACAAAGATTTTTCTCTTCATCTAAGAAAATTTGGGTAAGTGATATTTGCAGTAGATGTGCAGAGGTTCAGTTTGCTTTTGGAAGATGTGGAAATGAAATTAGGTTTGGTAAATTAAAACTGAAATATTATTTTTATGGTATATGTATTTATGAGATACAATGAAAAAGGTTTGTTTTCTTGAAGATTTAGACATCTTCCTTGTAAATAGACTATATTCACCATATTATTTTACACTTGAAATGAGCATGTTTTACTTTTTTCTTTTTTTATATCCAAAGCTTACTTTTAAAGAGGATAGTTATTTAATATAGAATAAAATGGATGAAATATAGTCTTGTTTAACTACTTGAGATAAATGAGATAATTAAGGCATTTGTCATCCTTGATTGGGTGGTAATTCAGATTGGTGAGTGTTTGGCTTCTAAGGCGGCACCTGTGGTCAAAGGAGTAGGGTGCAGGCCCCATATGCTGGAGGTGGTGGGTTCAAACCCAGCCCCAGCCAAAAACAGCAAAAAAAAAAAAAAAAAAAAAATACAAATTTTACTTTAATATGTTGTCATTTATTGTCCATGTTGAAATGGCTTTAATATTGTAAATCTTTTTAGAGTAATCATAGGAAATACTTTCTGCCTGATTGCTATGGCTGAGTTAAATGTACCTTTCTTTTTTCTTTCAATGTTGCAGTTGACTCATGTTGACCAGGCAAGCTTCCAGGTTGATGCCTTTGGAACTTCATTTGTTCTTGATGTCGTGCTAAACCAGTAAGTGTATGTCAGATACATGCTTAGTTTTTTTGTTACTATATTTTACTTCATCTTCCTGCCCTACTTAAGTACTACATTTAAAACTGTATCTATTGACCGTAAGTTATAAAGTCTGACAAATAACAATAGATGTTTATTTGAAATCGAACATCTATGTACATTTGCAAATGTAAAATGGAAGACAAGAGCTACTATAGTATTTTGTGTAAGAGTATGTGTGACTTGAATTTCAATATGAAATCATTCAATATGAATCATTCAATTTTCATATGAATGACAATGAATGGTAAAAATAATATTTTGGGTATTGTAGTGTCTTTCTTAAGAACGGAAGAAAAGAGAAAGTTGCACTTTTTGATTAATGGTTCAGAGGACTCACTACATAATCTGTGGTGCTAAATAATGCTCGGTGTTCATTATTTGCTTTGATTTGGTTGTGGATTTCTGTAAGGTTTAGGGTATTGGGGTTATTCTATAAATACAACATAATTTTGGAAATAGTCATTTGTCCACCTAGAATTTTAGGTTTCATAGGGGCTTTTGATAAATAACGGGAGTTAATCTCTTACCTTTGGATAAGTATAGTGTTTAATAAATCTAATTAGTTATCTGTTCACTTTTTTTTTTTTTTAAATGTTTCTATCTCACAGGGGCAAATGGGGGGAGACCAGGGGTCTGTCAGCCTGTGTTTCTGAGCTGGGCAGCCTTGGGCCATGGCTTCTCTGGAAGTGACTATATAAGAGGTCTGGAAGAAAGTTTGAGGCCAGAAGTTCAGACAAGTAGATTTGAGAGTCAGAATTTGAACCTAAGTCATCTATATTAGGGAACCAGCTAGATGGAAGACTGCCAGTTAATTTTAAAAAGGATATAAGAGGCAGGACTTAGATATGTGCTATCTGGATAGAGAGCCATTAGCCACTTGTGGCTATTTTAAATAAAATGAAAAATTCTGTTCCTTGGTTGTATTAGCCACATTTCAAATGCTCAGTAACCCTCTCTGCCCTCACTCCCCCATTTACCCTGCTCCCTCATCTCCCCTGCTTCATTTAGAAATAGTATTTTTCACCATTTAATGTGCACATTGACCCTTGACATTGCCATCTTTATAGGTCAGACATGTTTGAATACCAGCATTGACATAAGGCCATTTTATACTTGAGATTTTAATTATTTATTTTGTTTATTGCCTTTTTCCTCTCCCTATAGTATAAGCTCCCTGAGGGCAGAGATTTTCTTTCTTTCCTGGGTGTATCCAGGAGCACAGCAGAGGGGCAAAGATGTAGGCTGGGAGGTCATAGTGACTCAAAAACCAGAGGCTAACGTTAGCCTGGAGACATAGACGAGGTGACCAGATGAGGAAGAGCGAGCAGCAAAAAAGAAAAGGAAGGTAAACATTTGGGGCTAGCTTCTGATAGCTTAGCCTGTGTGTGTGTGTGTGTGTGACTCAGTGTTATTTGGAAAATCATTCCTAGGTTTCTATTCCAATGAGTCTTCACTATCCCTTTTTAAAAATCTTTGTTCCTATTGGATATTCCCCTATGTTTTCTGGTCCCTGATATTTGTAACCCCTTGACGCTCAGTACTCAGACCAGGAAGGGAGATTTATTCATGTTCATTCTGCCAAAACTGCCTCACTTTTTAAAGAGAAATCTAAGTCTAAAAATTTTCCTTTCCTGAAGGAAAAATACATTGTCATACTTACTAGAGCATAGAGTTAGAATATGGAGGCTAAAGCAGACTTTCCTTTGAGATATTGGCAAGAACCTCTCAGTTGGACATTTTTCTTGTTTTGGTGTATATTTGAGATGACAATAAACATGAAGGATAAAAGAATACCATAAATGGAGATTGCCTGGGCAGAGAAACTTGCAGTGTGCTCATTTTTTTTTTGGCCTGGGATCTATATTAAACATAGGTGGCAGGTAGCTCTTTACTTTATGCTATAAAAATTGAGATGTGATGCAAAATTTTGTCTTTTATGTAGAATGTTTTTATTTCATGGTTTCAGTTTGTATATTTTCTTGTGGTTCTGTTGGTTAAGGAGCAGGAATGTAAAAAATTGAATATTCTCCTTAAAAGCTTCTTTTCTTATGAAGCAATTCTGGGGCTGTGGAACACACAGAATTTTTATTTATTTATTTATTTTTTTGGAGACAGAGTCTCAGTTTATTGCTGTAGGTAGAGTGCTGTGGCGTTACAGCTCACAGCAACCTCCAACTCTTGGGCTTAGGCGATTCTCTTGCCTCAGCCTCCTGAGTAGCTGAGAATACAGGCGCCTGCCACAACGCCTGGCTATTTTTTGTTACAGTTTGGCCGAGGTCAGGTTTGAACCCACCACCCTTGGTATATGGGGCCAGTACCCACTGAGCCACAGACACCGCCAGAATTTTTATTTTTTTTAAACTGGAAGAAAATTAAACAAATCTTTATGTTGCTAGATTTCAGTTGCAGAATGGATCCAATAATACATATTTTTAGACTGGAATAAAAGGAAAAGTGTCAGTACATAAAATTTCTTTTTAATGTTCAGTAAATAAGATTATAACTAGATTATACAATCATTCAATTTCTATAGGAGAAGGATAAAAAAATATGGAAAGGTTAAAAACAAAAAGCACAGCCTAGTTCTGTTTTGTCAAAGGATTATGAAGAAAAGGATAGGAAGCAATTTTTCTTCATGGGGTTATAGTTGTGGAATTTCACTCTTGAGGACAGATGTATTAATAAAACCAAACATATGGCCTGGCCTGGCCCAACTAGTCCTGAGGCTTTGTCAGACCTTCCCATAGGTCGGGAACGGGTGTTATACTTTAATGTGAAACATTTCCTCAGAAAGAAAAAGGCTCAATAAAGATGTTTAACTGTATTATGTAAGCAATTCAGGCCAAGTTTTTTTTCTGGTAAATCTCTCCCCTGTTCTTTAAGAAGTAGATAATTAAATTGCCCAAAGCAATGCAAGAATATTGAAAAAATTTTTTCTTTTAGCAGTACTCTTTAAACCTTTTACAACAGGATACCTGAAGAAAAACCATCCTTCTCCCCCCTACACACAAAGAAGCAGACGTGAGGTGTGGACTGTGGTTGGTTGTTTTGATGTGAAACATATGTAATTAGAAAAAACCCATCTTTTATCGCCTGCTTTTTGGAAGATACTCTATCATATGGCTCTCAGCTCTTATATGATTCAAATTCTAAATTTTGATTCTATTTTACAGATTTTTCATCTTCCATCTTCTTATTTCAATAACAGCAAAATGCTTTCTCTCACTCTGTGATCTTTATAGCAGTCTCTTTTTTCCTGTTCCACAGTGGGGGGAGTGGGAGGACAACTGGGATCTCAAGCATGACAGATGTCAGCAGATGGGGTTGCCCATGCAGAATGTGAGGTGGTGTGGGGGGAGGAGGGAAGCAGAACAGGGTCAGACAGGGAACACCCAAATTCTGTTCAGATGGGAAATTTAACCTTATCTTCCCTCATTTGAGGGACTAATTTGACCATTAGTCACATCTTGCTTTTACTCTGGGGCCCTTGGATTTGCAGGGAAAGTAGGACTCACAATGGGTAAAAGACAGGGTATGAATTCAGTTAGAATTGAAAGTCAGCTCTGGGAGCGTCTCATTTACTTAACCATGTTCTGTTTACAGTGAAGGTGATGAGGATGATAAAAATAAGTGCTGAGGATAAGATTATAATTAAATGATGATGTTATGTGATGATAATAAATAACAATAGATCTTTCATTGTTATTAATACATCTGTAACTGAACATATTGTTCTACTAAATTTATTATGGTGAACATTTGTACATATGTACATTTAATACAGAGTTATTGTGTGAAAGAAAAATAAGTGCTGGATAATTTGGGATCTTTGATTTTGTATATACATACATATATATGTATATAAGATACTTAGACATACAGATATATGTACACACACACACACACACATATATAAATTTTCTAAGCTCCTGGTAAGTCTAAGAGTTATTCTAGACCCTAAGGACTCAGGAGAAACAAGTAAGGACTTTACTCTTAGGGAACTTGTATCTAGTTAGAGAGACAAACAATGAATATGTTAAATAAGTTAATTTCAGAGAATGATAGTACCATTAAGAGAGAGTGCCTGGGGTGGTGCCTGTGGCTTAGTGGGTAGGGCGCCGGGCCCCATAGACCGAGGGTGGCAGGTTCAAACCCGGCCCCAGCCGAACTGCAACAAAAAATAGCCAGGTGTTGTGGCAGGCACCTGTAGTCCCAGTTGCTTGGGAGGCTGAGACAAGAGAATAACCAAAGCCCAGGAACTGGAGGTTGCTGTGATCTGTGAAGCCATGGCACTCCACCGAGGGCGACAAAGTGAGACTCTGTCTCTAAAAAAAAAAAAGAGAGAGTGAGTGCCTGGTGTCAGAGTGAGGGTGCCCTGTGAGCAGTAGTTGTCAGGAAGTGACCTTTGAACATTAAAGGGCCCCCAGACAGAGGGCACAGCAAGAGTCCACGCGGGAGCAAACGTAGTGTGTTTGACAGACGGAATGGTGGCTTAGGAGGCTGGCACAGGGACAGCCAAGAGAGTTATTACATTAAGGTTGGAAAACTATTATAGAAGGATCCAAAATGTTGAGAGCCTTGTAGGCAGCAGAAAGACTTCAGATGAAAGTCCAGATTTCCCTGACATTTTTTGAATTATGTACTCCTTCCCCTACCACTTTATGATCATTTAGTTATTATATTCAGCAAATATATATTGAATGTTATTTCTCAAAGTAGGCTCTTCCGCAGATCTATTCATTAATTATAGGGCCCATAAACATACTATTTGTTGTAGCTTTATAAAATGTATTTTAGTAGCTGATATGGAAAAATCTCTCATTAGTTTTCTTTCACAAAATTTTCTGAGATATTTTTGCCTTTTCTAAAATGGAAATTCAGAATAATTTTGTCACTCCTCCTTTGGAATTTATTGGATTGTGTCTAAATCTTTCTTTTGGAAAAATAGACATTTTTATAGTATTGAGTCTTTCCATAGAACATCATAGTTTGTTTTTTTTTTTTTGAGGCAGAGTCTCATTATGTTGCCCTTTGTAGAGTGCGGTGGCGTCATAGCTCACAGCAACCTCAAACTCTTGGGCTTAAGCGATTCTTTTGCCTCAGCCTCCCTAGTAGCTGGGATTACAGGCATCTGCCACAACACCGGGATATTTTTTTGTTTTAGTTGTCATTGTTGTTTAGGAGGCCCAGGTTGGATTTGGACCCGCCAGCCCTGGTGTATGTGGCTGGCGCCCTAACCACAGAGCTACAGGCACTGAGCCTCATGATGTATTTTTTTTTTTTTTTTTTTTTTGAGACAGAGCCTCAAGCTCTCACCCTGGATAGAGTGCTGTGGCATCATAGTTCACAGCAACCTCCAACTTCTGGGCTCAAGCGAGTCTCCTGCCTCTGCCTCCCAAATAGCTGGGACTACAGGCGCCCACCACAACGCCCGGCCATTTTTTGGTTGCAGCCGTCATTATTGTTTGGCGGGCCTGGGCTGGATTTGAACCTGCTAGCTCAGGTGTACCTGGCTGGCGCCTTAGCCCGTTGAGCCACAGTTGCCGAGCCAATGATGTATTTTTTTAAAAATTAAACCATTCTAGTTGGGTATGTTGGCTCACATTTGTAATCCCAGCACTGTGGGAAGTCAGAGTGGGAAGATTGCTTGAGCTTAAGAGTTTGAGATCAGCCTGAGCAAGAGCAAGACCCTGTCTCTACTAAAAATAGAAAAAATTAGTCAAGTTTTAGGGGCATGCACTGGTAGTATGCACCTACTCAGGAAGCTGAGGCATAAGGATCCCTTGGGCTCAGAAGTTTGAGGTTGCTGTGAGCTATGATGACTCCAGCTTGGGCAACAGAGTAAGACTCTGTCTCAAAAATTTAAGCATTCTTTTGTATCTCTCAGTAAAATTTAATATTTTGGCTTTTTTTTGTATAGGCCCTGTACATTTTCTCTACAATATTTTCCTGGGAATTGCTTTTGTTTTGTTGCTTGTGTGGATGTGATAGTTTTCCATCATATTTTATGGTGTTACTTAGGAAAGCCATCGATTAATGTTGCACCTTATTAAACTTTCTTATTGTTGCTTTTCTTGGTTTCTCTTGGGTTTTATGGTAAAGCTCTAGCTTGACAATATCATGAATGACAAATTCTGAGAATTTATTTTCTTTTCAAAATGAAATGCCTTCATTTCAAGGGATTTCACTTCAAATGCCTATTTTCTACCTCATAGCTTTTTCTAAGTTTCTGAAGTATATAATTTGGTGATAATAGCAATTTAGTTTGGTTCTCTTAGTAATAGGAATATCTCTAGTATTCTTTGTTAAGTAGAATGTTGATAGTGATTTGTGGGAGCTCATCTTTATCATGTTAAAGCAGTATCCTGTATCTTGTTTATTATGTTTTTTTTTTTTAAAGGAATGGGTATTAGATTTTATTGAGTATCTTTCTAGTCCATTAAAGTGAACATTTTAATTTTCTTATTTGAGTTATTATTGAGCTATTATTTCCCATTTCTAAAAAAACTTTTCTTGACTGCAGAGAAACAGGATAAACTCTGTTTTGTTGTATTGGATTAGTTCATTGTTGCAGTTTATATATTGCTGGCCTCTTTAGTTGGGACTATAAAAGGGAATTATACTTAATGTTTTTGTCTAAATTATTATAGAATAAGTCCCTACTGGTGTTTTTGCTGTAAATTATCTCCATCCTCAAATGTTTCCCTTCACTATTTCTGAGATTTCTTGCCACTGCATTTCTGCCACTGCTAGACCCTCTCAGTGACCCTCATAACAGCTGCTCTGCTCAACACAGTTGCCCTTCGTCCCTGATAGCTGATGACAATCGGTGAGACTGGTTACTTCAAGAACCTACAAGCCCCTACCCATCTGTGAGCCACCTTATGGAGGTTCGGTGTCACCACTGGGAGAGCAAAAGGAATATGCTGGGCTGAAAGTTAGGCAGAGAAAAGGGCAGTTCTTTCTTTCCCTGGTTCAAGGCATCTTCTGTTCTGCCTCAGGGTGAAAAGCAGTGGGCCCATCCCCTAGAAAGTGAAATTAGACCCTTACTCTCAGAGTTATATGATCAGCCTCCCATGGCTTGACAGTACATTTGCATAAAGTATGGCTTATTCTCCTTTAAATGATATCACATGTGGTATGCCTACAGTTCAGAACCCAAATACATGTGCTTGTCACAGTCTTTCATCCAGCATGAAGTGAATAATGGGTCAGATTGCACAACTTTCCTGTTTTTAGCTCTAGTGCCTAATTTTCTCTGATCTAATGCCTAATGACAGACATTAGTTTTTAGGAATGGGGCAAGCTGACAAACAACAAACCTGTAGAAGCACAACTCAGCAATGAGCACTGGGATGCAAGTGTAATTGCTTTTCTCTATGGGTCGAAGTTTGGTTTGGAGAATCAGGATTTAACTAGGGACTTGCTTCCAAAGAAGGGTAAGAAGGAGGACTGCCCAATTGCAAAGTCTAGTTTCCATCGTAGAACACAGCAACTTACTGTGTTTAAAGCAATTTGTAGCTCAAAATTTTAAGGTTCAGTTTCTCCAGTTATCCATACTAACTGCTGAAATAGATTTGCTATTGCATTATTTAGAACTTTCGCATCTACAATCACAAATAAGATTCATATTAGTCTTTTTTGCTATCATAATTAAAAAGCTATATGAAATAATTTTTTTCACTTACAAAAAATTCCCTGAAACATTATCTCATGTCATAGAGGAATTATATACACACACAAGTAAAAAACCAAATGTACTGGTTCACCTGGAAACACGATATATTTAGTTCTGAACATGATATCTTTAGTTCTGGTGGTAATAACTTTTCTGTCTTTTGTTAATAGGAATATCTATAGTGTTTACTGTTAAAGTAGAATGTTGATAACTGATTTGGGACAGCTAGTCTTTATTTATTTAAAATATATTTAAATATATATTATATATGTTTTTTGATGTTTAAAAATCTTTACCTTTATCTTGACTAGTTCTGAAAACTTTTAAATTAAATCTTGAATAAATATTTTTGATTGTTGTTGGTATGTTCAGGTTTTCTATTTATTTTCAAGTCCAACTTTGGGAAATTGTTTTTTTGCAAGGATTTTTCCTCATTATGAAATTTCACCTTTGTTGATATTTATCTGTGAGTACTTTTTACAAAATTTCTTTTTTTCCTTTTTTCTTTTTTTATTGTCTTTATTTTTAAATCGTAGCTGTGTACAATAGTGCAATCAAGGGGCACAATGTGCTGGTTTCATATACAATCTGAACTATGTTCATCAAACTGATTAACATAGCCTTCCTGGCATTTTCTCAGCTATATGAAGACATTTGTATTCCGCATTTAGTAAGGTTCACCTGTACCCTTCTAAGATGCACCGTAGGTGTGGCCCCACCAATTACCCTCCCTCCACCCCCACCTCACCCCTCTCCTCCCCTCCCTTGCCCCTTTCCCCATATTCTTGTTTTATAGTTGGGTTATACCCTTCATATGAAAGCTATAAATCAGCTTCATAGTAGGGCTGAGTACATTGGATACTTCTTCTTCCATTCTTGAGATACTTTGCTAAGAAGAATATGTTCCAGCTTGATCCATGTAAACATGAAAGAGTTAAAGTCTCCATCTTTCTTTAAGGCTGCGTAATATTCCATGGTATACATGTACCACAATTTATAAATCCATTGTGGATTGATGGGCACTTCGGTTTCTTCCATGACTTAGCAATCATGAATTGGGCTACAATGAACATTCTGGTACAGATGTCTTTGTTATAATGTGATATTTGGTCTTCTGGGTATATACTTAGTAAAGGAATTATAGGGTTGAATGGCAGGTCAATTTGTAGATCTCTAAGTATTCTCCAAACATCCTTCCAAAAGGAATGTATTAGTGTGCATTCCCACTAGCAGTGTAGAAGTGTTCCCTTTTCTCCACATCCATGCCAACATCTTTGGTTTTGGGATTTTGTTATGTGGGCTAATCTTACTGGAGTTAGGTGGTATCTCAAAGTAGTTTCGATTTGCATTTCTCTGATGTTTAAGGATGGTGAGCATTTTTTCATGTGTCTGTAGGCCGTGCACCTGTCTTTTTTAGAGAAGTTTCTCTTCAAATCCTTTGCCCATCCTGAGATGGGATCACTTGTTCTTTTCTTGCTAATATGTTTGAGTTCTCTGTAGATTCTGGTTATTAAACCTTTGTTGGAGGCATAACCTGCAAATATTTTCTCCCATTCTGAGGGCTGTCTGCTGGCTAAACTTACTATGTTCTTGGCTGTACAGAAGCTTTTTAGTTTGATCAGGTCCCAGTAGTGTATCTTTGATACTGCTTCAATTGCCTGGGGAGTCCTCCTCATAAAATATTCACCCAAGCCGATTCCTTCAAGAGTTTTCC
>CAUYON010117397.1:0-11372 GCA_963573935.1 Arctocebus calabarensis
CATTGACAGTTTTGGATAGATCCTCCAAGAAAAAAACTAAACAAAGAAATATTAGACTTAAACCTGACCCTAGAACAAATGAACTTTACAGACCTCTACAGAACATTTCATCCTAATAAAACTGAATATACCTTCTTCTCCTCAGCCCACAGGTCATCCTCCAAAACAGGTCATATCCTAGGACACAAGTCTAACCTCAGCAAATTTTAAAGTATAGACATTATTTCTTTTATCTTCTTGGACCATGGAATAAAAGTAGAACTCAACAGCAACAGGAATCCTCATACTCAAACAAAGTCATGGAAACTAAATAATCTTAGGCTGAATGATACCTGGGTCAAAGATAAGATAAAAAGAAATCATCAAATTTTTGGAAAATGATAATGAAGACACAAATCATCAAAACCTTTGGGATACTACAAAGGCAGTCCTAAGAGGGAAATTTATAGCATTGGAAGCCTTCATTAAGAAAATAAAGAGAGAAAGCCAACAACTTAATGGATCATCTCAACAACCGGGGAAGAACATTCCAATCCCCAACCAAGCAGAAGAAAAAAAATAACTAAAATTAGGGCAAAATTAAATGAAATGGAAAACAAAAGAATCATTCAGGAGATCAATGAAACAAAAAGTTGGTTTTTCGAAAAGATTAACAAAATTGATAAACCTTTGGCCAACCTAACCAGAAATAGAAAAGTAAAATCTCTAATATCATCTATCAGAAATAATAAAGGAGAAATAACAACAGACAATTCAGAAATTCAAAAAATCCTACAAAAATCTCTATTCCCAGAAATATGAAAATCTGAAGGAAATGGACCAATACCTGGAAGCACATCACCTTCCTAGACTTAACCAGAAAGAATTAGAAATCTTGACTAGACCTATATCAATCACTGAAATAGCATCAACAATATGAAATCTCCCTAAAAAGAAAAGCCCAGGACCAGATGGCTTCATATCCAAATTCTATCAAACCTTTCAAGAGGAACTAGTACCTATATTATATAATATTTTCCAAAGCATAGAAAAAGAAAGAATACTTCCCAACACATTCTATGAAGCAAATATCACCCTGATCCCCAAACCAGGAAAGAATCCAACAAAGAAAGAAAATTATAGACCAGTATCATTTATGAGTGTCGATGCAAATATATTCATTAAGATCTTAGCAAACAGAATTAACAACACATCAAAAAAATTATATATCATGATCAAGTTGGTTTTATTCCAGGGTTATAGAGTTGGTTCAACATATGCAAATCTATAAATATAATACATCACATCAATAAAATAAAAAAACAAAGATCATATGATTCTCTCAATTGATGCAGAAAAAGCCTTTGATAATATCCAGCATCCTTTCATGATCAGAAGACTTAAGAAAATAGGCATAGAAGGAACATTTCTTTTTTTTTTTTTGAGACAGAGTCTCAAGCTGTGGCCATAGGTAGAGTGCTGTGGCATCACAGCTCACAAGAACCTACAACTCTTGCTTCAAGTTAGTCTCTTGCCTCCACCTCCCAAGTAGCTGGGACCACAGACTCCTGCCACAAAGCCCGGCTATTTTTTGGTTGTAGCCATCGTTGTTTGGCGGGCCCAGGCTGGATTCGAACCCACCAGCTCAGATGTATGTGGCTGGCACCTTAGCCACTTGAGCCACAGGCGCTGAACCAGAAGGAATATTTCTTAAACTGATAGAGGCCATCTACAGCAAACCCACAGCCAATATCATATTGAATGGTATCAAATTGAAAACATTTCCACTGAGATCAGGAATGAGGCAAGGATGCCCACTGTCTCCACTGCTACTCAACATTGTAATGGAAATCTTAGCCATTGCAATCAGGCAAGAGAAGACAATCAAGTGTATCCAAATCGGGTCAGAAGAGATCAAACTCTCACTCTTTGCTGATGATATCCAGGGGCTCAACTTCAAAACTCTTAGAAGTGATCAAGGAATACAGCAACATCTCAATACAAAATCAATACTCACAAGTTAGTAGCTTTTATATATGCCAACAATAGTCAAGCTGAAAAAACAATCAAGGACTCTATTCCTTTTACAATAGTGCCAAAGAAGATTAAATATCTGGGAATTTACCTAACAAAGGACATGAGAGATCTCTATAAAGAGAACTATGAAACTCTGAGAAAAGAAATAGCTGAAGATGTTAACAAATGGAAAAACATACCATGCTCTTGGCTGGGAAGAATCAACATTGTTAAACTGTCCATACTACCCCAAGCAATTTACAGATTTAATGCAATCCCTATTAAAGCACCATTCTCATACTTTAAAGAACTTGAAAAAATACTATTTCGTTTTATATGGAATCAGAAAAAAACCTCAAATAGCACATACGTTACTCAGAAATAAGAACAAATCAGGAGGTATCACGTTACCAGACTTCAGGCTACACTATAAATCTATAGTGACCAAAATAGCATGGTACTGGCACGAAAACAGAGCGGGAGATTCATGGAACAGAATAGGGAACCAAGAGATGAACCCAACTACTTATCATCATTTGATCTTTGACAAGCCTATCAAAAATACTCAGTGGGGGAAATACTCCCTATTTAACAAATGCTGCTGGGTGAACTGACTGGCAACCTGTAGAAGACTGAGACTGGACGCCCACCTTTCACCATTAACAAAAATTGATTCTCACTGGATAAAAGATTTAAATTTAAGACATGAAACTATAAAAATACTAGAAGGGAGCGTGGGGAAAACACTTGAAGAAATTGGCCTGGGAGAATACTTTATGAGGAGCCCCCACCCCGAGCCCACCCCCCGCTGGGCAACTGAAGCAACACCAGCAATACATTACTGGGATCTGATCAAACTAAAAAGCTTTTGCACAGCCAAGAGCACAGTAAGCAAAGCACACAGACAACCTTCAGCATGTGAGATTTTTATTGGTTATGCTTCCAACAAAGGTCTGATAACTAGAATCTACAGAGAACTCAAACTAATCAACAAGAACAAATAACCCCAAAAGACTTGAGCAGAAACTTCTGTGATGAAGATAGGTGCACAGCCTAAAAAACACATGAAAAAATGCTCATCATCCTTAATCAAAAAGAAATGCAAATCAAAACCACTTTGAGATATTATCTAACTCCAGTAAGATTAGCCCACATTACAAAATCCCAAAACTACAGATGTAGGCGTGGATGCAAAGAGAAGGGAATGCTTCTACACTGCTGGTAAGAATGCAAAGTAATACATTCTGTTTGGAAAGATGTTTGGAGGTCACTTAGGGATCTAAAAATAGACCTGCCTGTGGCTCAGTGAGTAGGGTGCCGGCCCCGTATACCCAGAGTGGTGGGTTCAAACCCGACCCTGGCCAAACTGCAACAAAAAAATAGCCGCGCATTGTGGCAGGCACCTGTAGTCCCAGCTACTTGGGAGGCTGAGGCAAGAGAATCGCCTAAGCCCAAGAGCTGGAGGTTGCTATGAGCTGTGTGATGCCACAGCACTTTACCGAGGGTGATAAAATGAGACTCTGTCTCTACCAAAAAAAAAAAAAAAAAAAAATAGACCTGCCATTCGATCCTGCAATTCCTCTACTAGGTATATACCCAGATGATCAAAAATTATTATTATTATTATTACTTTTGCAGTTTTTGGCTGGGGCTGGGTATGAACCCACCACCTCTGGTATATGGGGCTGGCGCCCTACTCCTTTGAGCCACAGCCACACTCTTTTGAGCATTTTGCCCCTGATCAAACCTTATTTTATAACAAAAGCATTTGCACTGGACTGTTTATTGCAGCCCAATTCATAATAGCCAAGACATGGAAACAGCCCAAGTGCCCATCGACCCATGAATGGATTAACAAATTATGGTATATATACACCATGGAATACCATGCAGCCATAAAAAAGATAGAGACCTCACATCTTTTATGTTTACCTGGATGGAGCTGGAACATATTCTTCTTAGTATAATCGTGATGGATATGTTTCTTAGTTCAGTGTCAGCATTTCACATTGTCTATCAAAGCAGTACGTTGAACCTCATAAATGCATCAATGTACAAAATTATGATTTAATAAAAAATAATAGAAAAAGAATAAAAAGGAAAGAAAACAAAAATAATTTAATGAAATTAAAAATTTTCAAATAAAAATTTTAAATAAGAATGTAATGACTTCGGAACTGACGTCATTAAGATATTAAGGTTTTTTGAAACTCAAGAAACCTGAGCTAGGCTGTGCACCTGTGGCACAGTGGTTCCAGCACCAGCCACAAACACCCAGAGTGGTAATAGGTTCAAACCCGGCCTGTGCCAGCTAAACAACAGCAACAAAAAAATGGTCCTCCATTGTGGTGGGCACCTGTAGTCCCAGCTAATTGGGAGGCTGAGGCAGTAGAATCCCTTAAGCCCAAGAGTTTGAGGTTGCTGTGAGCTGTGATGCTACAGCACTGTACTCAGGGCAACATAGTGATATTCTGCCCCCCCCCCCAAAAAAAGAAAGAATGAAAAGAAAAAAACCTGAGCTAGAAGACATCCAAATAACATAGAGGCCTGATTGAGGATTGATTAAAATAATTACATCTCCAGCTTGGCACCTGTTGCTCAATGGTTATGGCACCAGCCAAACACACAGGGTTCATGCCTGGCCCAGGCCTGCTAAAGAACAATGACAACTACAATAAAAAACTGGATGTTATGGCTGGCGCCTGTAGTCCCAGCTACTTGGGAGGCTGAGGCAAGAGAATTGCTTAAACCCAAGAGTTTGAGGTTGCTGTGAGCTGTGATGCCACAGCACTCTACCAAGGGGGACATAGTGACACTGTCTCAAAAAAAAAAAAAAAATTACATCCTTAGTCTAGAATAGTTTTCAACCAGTGTGCCATGAAAATTTTAAAGATCCATAGATTCTTTCGCAAGAAGTTCAAAGCACAGTGATTTTTAAATCTTTTTTTTAACAGCACAATTTTAGTGTACCATGTAAGTTTAACTATAGGTTCGAGTGTGCTGTTAAAAAAAGGTTGAAAAACACGGGTATAGAGTCAAAAGTACTGAAAACTGAAGGGTCCAGAGGGAATAGCTACCATTTGTGTTCCGCTTCATATATTTTTTTTTTTTTTGAGACACCAGCTGTAGCCCCGCATAGAGTCCTGTAGGGTCATAGCTAACAGCAACCTCCAATTCTTAGGCTCAAGCGATCCTCTTCCCTCAGTTATTT
Organism: Arctocebus calabarensis; assembly: GCA_963573935.1. NCBI lineage: Eukaryota > Metazoa > Chordata > Mammalia > Primates > Lorisidae > Arctocebus > Arctocebus calabarensis. The sequence goes on from CAUYON010117397.1 coordinate 5,207, forward strand.
TACCCTATTTTAGTAGAGACGGTCTCGCTTTGGCTCAGGCTGGTCTCGAACTCATGAGCTCAAGTAATCCACCCGCCTCGGCCTCCCAGAGTGCTAGAATTACAGGCGTGAGCCACCGCGCCCCTATGTATTCTTTTTTCTTTTTAAAAAGGGATTCTCTTCTTTTTTTTTTTTATTTTAACATTTTTTTATTATTCTTCATTACATTATTCCCCCGCCCCTATGTATTCTTATTCTAATTTTACAACTGGCAAATTAAGTTGTATTACTTACAGAACTGAAAATGGCAGAGCCATGTTGCTAATTCAGATCAGTCTGATTCCACGGAACTCTTTTTCTCCTCCCCAGTTGGGATTCAGAACAGGAAAGAGTTAAGGAAAGTCAAAAGGGCAGTGGGTGGGGGAACCGCGGCGCTGGGAGTGTGTTCTGAGCGAACACTGTTAGAGTAACACAGATGGGAAAGAAAACTTCCGCGCTATCAGCTCGAATCCTGGAGCAGAAACGCTCTTTTTTACGGACTAGCGACTCCGTATATCTGAGGATGTCACTAAAATTACAAACATATCCAATTTAGGAAGTTCATATCAGCAACCGCTTTCAATCTTGGGACTTCATCCTCGGCCTCCGCATCCCCTACAGCGTTACTGGAGTGGACCTGGAGTACCACAGCTCCGGGAAGCCTCTCGGGAGGGCAGTTCCCCGCGCCCGCAGGGCGGATTTCTCGCGAGCGAACTCGAACGCCCTCTGCGCGTGCGCGCGCCTTGTCCTTTACGACCGCGTTCCGCAGACTTCGCCCAGGAGGCCTCGGGGGCCCAGGTCCTGCGGGAAGCAGCCGCTTGTGGAGTCGCGTTTCCAGCCACCCGCAGAAGGTCAGCGGGGACGCCTGCCGCTCGGCGCCTGCGCGGACGTCGGACGTCCGTCACCATGACCGCACCCGCTGGGGGCCCGGGTAAGCGCGGGTCCCCGCGGTGCCTTCAGCCCCGGCGACCGCGGGATGGAACCCGGTCCGCACGCTCGCCACGCTCCCTGAGGACCGGGCGAGAACCTTGCTTGGGGGTGGGCGTTAAGGGAGAAGCGTTTGGGGAAGCTAAGGATGGCAGTGTCACTGCCTTTTAAGATCTTCGTTGAAAAAGTGAAGAATGTGACACTTCTCTATCCTTAATTTCAGCAGATTTAATGAGGAGTAGTTTACGGTCAGTCGGGTTCCTCTTTGGGAGTCCGGCGAAAGTGGAGCGTGCGGACGAAGGGGTGTGGCCGGGCGTTAGTCCAGCTGCTCAGTGCGCAGCCGCCGAAAGGTGCAGGTGTGTCCCGGGTGTTCGACCCTTGGAATTGCAGGTGTTTTAAACTGCCGGTGAACAATTCCGCTCTAGAACTTAAACAGTATCGTTCATGTAAACTTAAGTAGTCGCATGAAATAGTCTCAGTGACATCGTTTATTAAATATAAAATTATTTCCTAATTCACAATAAACACCCATTATAGAACATTCATAAAGCATATTGAAGTAGGAAAAGTAATCCCTGTAATACTAGTACTACTACTAATGCTAGTAGTATTAACTACACTACTAGTAACTCTTTGGTATTTTGTAACAGTCTTAACTTTTATAGAGTTAAGGTCATTCTGAACATGAAATTTTTAAATCCTGTATCTTCTCATAATATCGCAATATTCTAATAGCTTTTAATAAACATTTTGGATAACTGAATTGTTTCATCATTTAATTATACTGTCAACTTAATCAGTGTACTAATTGGACATTAATCAGGAATGGGATTTTTTTTGTTAGTGTTAGAAATCATTATGTAAAGAGCATCTTTGTATTCTTAATTCTGAATTTTTTTTTAACTTGGACAGAATTCTTCTAACTACGATTACTGAATCAAAGGATGGGGACATTTTTGAAAAGGCATGTGCTATACTTCAATAGAATATTTTATCAAGAGCAGGGTTTTACCTTTTTAAATCTTGGGCTCTTTACATCTCAGTATAAATCCTTTTAACGTGTAGTTTTTTTAAAAAATTCAAATCTGGGACAAAGCTCATACTCCAGACTTTCACCATTCTCATTATCAAGCTATATGAATACAGGTTCTCTTCTGAATTGATAGTGTTTACAAAGTCTTGGAAAAAAATGCATGCTCAAGTGAAAAATGTTCCACATCGTGATACATACTACTTTTTAAAAAGGAAATTATATTCTCATTATATAGTGGGAAGTTAATTCTTCTATGAGGTGAATGATTTTCTTCCCTTAACTTTTTTTTTTTTTTAAGATAAGAGTCTCACTTTGTTGCCCCAGGCAAGAGTGCTGTGGTGTCAGCCTAGCTCACTGCAACCTCAAACCCCTGGGTTCAGATGATCCTTTTGCCTCAGCCTCCAAAGTAAGTGGGACTACAGGTGCCTACTACAATATCTGGCTAATTTTAATTTCCTTTTTTTTTTTTTTTTTTTTTTGAGGCAAGGTCTCACTGTGTCGCCCTCGGTGGAGTGTCGTGGCATCACAGCTCACAGCAAACTCTTGGGCTTAAGCAATTCTCTTGCCTCAGCCACCCAAGTAGCTAGGACTACAGGCGCCCGCCACAATGCCCAGCTATTTTGTTGTTGTTGTTGTTATCATTGCTGTTTAGCTGGCTGAGGCTGGGTTTTGGGTTTGAACTCGCCAGCCTGGGCGTGTGTGGCTGGCGCCATAACCACTGTGCTACAGGCACCGAGCCTAGTTTTCCTTCTTTTAATAGAGACAGGGTCTCACTCTTGCTCAGGCTGTTCAAGTGATCCTCCTGCCTTGGCATTCCAGAGTGCTAAGATTACAGGAGTGAGCTGTGTCCATCCAAAAATTTAGAATTTTAGATAAAGCTTTGGCTTTACCTAAATTTTACTTGTATGTGTGAGACTAGGATTATAGAGAACATCATCTGAAAATTCCTGCTTTTAAACATCTGCTTCTTACCAGTTTTATTTTTTTCCCCCACATACTTTCTTATGCTTCCGATGTTCACACATGTGTCTATATGTCTACTAGTTATTACATTACATAATATATAACATGTTTATATATATCATATACTTCCACATGATAATACTTGTTCTCTATTTTTAAAATCTTGTGGTTTTCCCAACCTAATTACTTTGTTATTCTTCCTTAATATATATTCTGCCATTTTTTGTTAATTTTTTTTTTACCCCATAATTCAGCAATCTCTTTTCTGGACATATACCCAAAGAAAATGAAATCACTTTGTGAAGATATCTGTCCTACCATGTTCACTCTATTATTATTCACAATAACCAAAGTATGGAAACAACCTAAGCGTGTACTTTTTTTTTTTCCCAACACAGAGTCTCACTTTGTTGCCCTGGGTAGAGTCTCATGGCATCATAGCTCACAGCAAGCTCTAACTTCTGGGTTCAAGCCATCCTTTTGCCTCAGCCTCCCAAGTAGCTGGGACTACAGGTGTTCGCCACAATGCCCAAATATTTTTTAGAGACGGGGTCTTGCTCTGGCTCAGGCTGGTCTTGAACGCGTGAGCTCAGGCTCCCAAGGGCTGAGATTATAGGTGTGAGCCACAGCGCCCGGCCTCAACCTAAGTGTTTGTGGATGGACAAGTGGATAAAGAAATTGTGGTACTGGCTGGGTGAAGTGACTTACGCCTTTACTCGCAGCATTCTGGGAGGTTGAGGCAGGTGGATCATTTGAGCTCAGGAGCTTGAGACCACCCTGAGCAAGAGCAAGACCCTGTCACTGCTAAAATAGAAAAATTAGCTAGGCAGGGTGGCAGCTCCTGTAGTCCCAGCTACTCAGGAGGCTGAGGCAAGAGAATTGCTCAAGCCCAAGAGTTTGAGGTTGCTGTGAGCTATGACACCATGGCACTCTACCCAAGGCGACAGAGTGAGACTCTGTCTCAAAAAAAAGAAACAACACCGTGGTGTGTGTGTATGTATAAATATCTGTCTATCTATATACATATAGACATCTATATCTGTAGATACAGATGTATAATGTATTCAGCCCTCTAAAGAGAGTAGTCTTGCCATTTGCCACATGAATAAGCATGAAAGACATTATCCTAAGTGAAATATACTACCAGACACAGAAAAATATTGTTGCATGATCTCACATATACATGGAATCTGAAAAAAAATTCAAATATGCAGAGATAGAGATCAAAATAGTGCCTGTGGAATCTGAAAAAAAATTCAAATATGCAGAGATAGAGATCAAAATAGTGGTTGCCAGGGGTGAGGATATGGGGTAGGTGGAGCTATTGGAAATGGGATTATATAGGTCAGAAATACTAAGCAGGTATGTAGATGAGCAGGTCTAGAGATGTAATGTGCAACATGAGAACTGTAGGAACAAAATTGTACTTGTATATGGGATTCACTCTAAATAATAGATTTTAGCTGCTCTTCCCACAAATACAAAATGGCATGTGAGATGATGGATATGTTAATTTGCCCCACTATAGTATTGTTTTTTTCCTATGTGTATCCCATAACATCATGTTGTATATCTTAAAAACACACAGTATAATCTATTTTAAAATATTTTACTCTATAGAAAACAATATCCTTTTCATGTAAATACTGTACTGTTATTTTAGGATCTTGGAGTGAAAATATACTGGAATATTTTCTGAGAAATAACCAGATTACAACAGAAGATGGCGCTGAGATCGTCTGGTATCATGCAGCTAACCACAAAGCACAAATGAATGAAGCACTGAAAAGTAAGTCAGCACGGTTAATTGTTATTTATTTTGGATAATACAACCCCTTTTTGATATCTAGGCATATTTACAGGTATAAGAGACTTAGGGGATCCAAATGTAAGTTCTAGGTTGACAGAAACTATTTTAAATTTCAGATTAATATGAGGGTACAAATGATTAAGTTATAATGTTTGCATTCGTTAGGTCACGTCCCTGTCGTAGTTGTGTCCTGCACCAAGGAGGTGTGCCATATACCCCTACATTGTACCCATTGGGTGAGAGCATGCTGACCCTCTCTCCTGTACTTCCCTCCTCTCCCTCCCCCACCAAAGAAATGTTTTTATGAAGTATTTCATTTTGTTTACAAAATGGGAACAACCTGCATCATGCAAGAATTTTCTTATTTTCTAGAAGTGATTTGCCTCTTCTTGGCTTACTAAAACCATCATATGTTATTACACTTTCTTATGCATTCTAGTGATTTGAATAAAACTTTTAAGATCAGGATCATATATCTTACATATTTTTGTGTCTTTCATGTTATATTAATGAGAGGCTTAATAAATATTTGTTGAATAGATGGATAAAGCCATCAAATTCTAGTTTATAATTACTTTGGGCAGCACTTATGACTAAGCTACAAATCCAGCCTTTAGTTTGCTGATTCAACCTGTAATCGCAATGTAACCCTTCATTATGAACACGTCAGCAGTACTTGGCATTTCTCAGCCTTTTCCTGTGAAGTACATGTTAGTTGCAGTGGGAAGGGAGAATGAAAGCATATCACCAGAGGGCTGGGGCATAGCTTACAGTATCTAGCAAGGGGACTTCCTTAAAGTCCCGGGTTTTATTGTAAAAATGTATGCATGTTTTGCATCCTACTCCATAATATATCTGGGCTTCTTTTACTGTAAAATTTTTAAATTGTCCTCTTTGCTTCTCAAAAGGTAGAACTTTTTTATGTTTAATATTGATTCTCTAATACCTAAAACAGTGCCCAGCATATAAATACCATACTGTGATTATTTAATAAATGACTTTTAGCAAAAGTGATACTTCAGGAAAAAGTTGATTAGTGGTTGCCAGGAGCTAGAAGGAGCAAATGCTGATGGGTACAGGGTTTCTTTTTTGGATAATAAAACTTTTCTGGAATTAGATAATGGTGATCATTGTACACCCTTCTAAATATACTAAAAATTACTAACTAGTATATTTTAAAAGGGTCAATTTATAGTATGTGAATTATATCACAATTTTTTTTTTTTTTTTTTTTTTTTGAGACAGAGCCTCAAGCTGTCACCCTGGATAGAGAGCTATGGCATCACAGCTCACAGCAACCTCCAATTCCTGAGCTCAAGCGAGTCTCTTGCCTCCGCCTCCCAAGTAGCTGGGACTACAGGCGCCTGCCACAACGCCCGGCCATTTTTTGGTTGCAGCCGTCATTGTTGTTTGGC
>CAUYON010117399.1:0-17520 GCA_963573935.1 Arctocebus calabarensis
GATGAGCCACAGGCGCCGCCCCTTTTCTTTTTTTCTTTTTTAAAAAATTTTTCAGCTCGGTGCCTGTGGCTCAACGGGCTAAGGCGCCAGCTACGTACACCTGAGCTGGCGAGTTCAAATCCAGCCCGGCCCGCCAAACAACAATGACGGATGCAACCAAAAAATGGCCAGGCGTTGTGGCAGATGTCTGTAGTTCCTGCTACTTGGGAGGCAGAGGCAGGAGACTCGCTTGAGCCCAGGAATTGAAGGAGTTGCTGTGAGTTGTGATGCCATGGCTCTCTACCCAGGGGGACAGCTTGAGGCTCTGTCTCAAAAAAAAGAAAAATTGGCTCAGTGCAGGTGGCTCAACGGGCTAAGGCGCCAGGCACCAGGCACGTACACCTGAGCTGGCGGGTTCGAATCCAGCCCGGGCTTCCAAACAACAATGACGGCTGCAACCAAAAAAAAAAAAAAATGGCCGGGCGTTGTGGCAGATGCCTGTAGTCCTAGCTACTTGGGAGGCGGAGGCAAGAGACTCGCTTGAGCCCAGGAATTGGAGGTTGCTGTGATCTGTGATGCCACAGCAGTCTACCCAGGGTGACAGCTTTAGGTTCTGTCTCAAAAAAAAAAAAAAAAAAAAAATTTTTTTTTTTCTATATCGATAAGGTTTTATTATGTTGCCCAGGCTGAGGATGAACTGGACTCAAGTGGTCCTCCCACCTCTGCTTCCTAAAGTGCTAGGATTGAGCACTGTGCCCAGTTGTTGCTTTCTTTTTATTTGGAAATAATTATAAGTTCACAGGAAATTGAAAAGAAGGAAGATACAGAAAGTCTCTTTTTTTTTTTTTTTTGAGACAGAGTCTCACTATGTCGCCTGCGGCATCAAGCTCACAGCAACCTCAAACTTTTGAGCTTAAGCAAGTCTCTTGCCTCAGCCTCTCAAGTAGTTGGGACTACAGTGCCCACCACAAGGCCCTGCTATTTTTTTTTTTTTTTTTTTTGAGACAGAGCCTCAAGCTGTCACCCTACATAGAGTGCTGTGGCATCACAGCTCACAGCAACCTCCAATTCCTGGGCTCAAGCCAGTCTCTTGCCTCCGCCTCCCAAGTAGCTGGGACCACAGGTGCCCGCCACAACGCCTGGCCATTTTTTGGTTGCAGCTGTCATTGTTGTTTGGCGGGCCCAGGCTGGATTTGAACCCACCAGCTCAGGTACGTAGCCCGTTGAGCCACAGGTGCCCAGCCAAGGCCCTGTTATTTTTTGTTGCAGTCATTGTTATTTAGGAGTCTTGGGCTGTGTTTGAACCTGCCAGCCCGGTGTATGTGGCCGGCACCGTAACCACTGGACTATGGGCGCCAAGTCATGTGCGGATTTCTGAAGAGAGCTTTTCATCAGATCCGGAAAAAGGTTAAGAACTACTGGTCCAGACAACATCAATTTCATCTTTGCCTAATCCTTGCATCGCCGTCCTTCCCTACCCTGACACGTAGGTGGCGCTCTATCTGCGGGACGACTAATGTGCTGTAATGGCAGAATGGGAAGGCAGAATTGCGGAGGCTGAGGTGGAAACAGTCATTCGTGACGAATTTGTCCTTTCAATCAATTTAGTTTTGACCCAATTGTCTACTTCTCCACTCTTTCACATAAGGGAAATGGGGCAGGGGGAGGATGGAAAGGCTGGCTCCCAAAAGAAGACAGCAACAGAATGTTAAACCCAGCTTTTGTCATATGAAAAGCTGTGGCAACTGGCAGAAACTAAGCTCCCTGGGAACAGTGGCTTCCAAACGCTAGTTTGGAGACAAGGGGAGCATGTGATTGCGATTTTACCCATTTGCAATGAAACATTAATGTAGTGAGCTTTTCACTAAGCCAAATTTATTCAATCTAAAGATAATCCTTTATTTTGAAATCATGTCTTTTTTTTTTTTTTGCTTAAGGGAAGCAAAGGGGTGTCTTTAAAGGATCTTTCTTTTATGAACTAATGATATTGGTGCATAGCAGTTGCTGTTTCTCCGGGCCTTATTTAGTTGGCTAAATAAAATGCTGGCAACCCAAAGTAGGCCCTCTAAATTCTTTCTGAAATCTTACTGCTTGGTGGAACCCCCAAACTCTGGGGATGGTGGTCTTGGAGGAGTCTGGCAGTGGGTCCTTGCCTTATGCCACCCCTGGGCCCAATACAACCCTACTCAGGCCGAGGGGCAGGCTTACCCGAGGGGCAGGAAAGTAGCCTCTTTCCTACACCTTCTTCCTCTTTATTACCTGCCTACCATTATTTGAAGACAATTATCTGCAATAACTAGCCAATTACCCTTAAAGACAATTATACTCTTCCATCAGCAAACATTGATGTTCTTTTCTTGGGTCTTTTAATGAAGCTGATATTAAGAGGATGCTTTATTTACATAAAGTCAAGTGGTTTCCTTTTAGGAGGGTTTGGGTTCAATGTTAATAGTTTTAAAATCTTAACTAGTGGAGGGGTGTTTGGGGCTTATGAGCAAGGTAGAAAAGGAGTTGAGAGGACTTTTTCCCTCCAGATACAAGAGGAGCCACTTTAAAAGGTAAGATGCCCAGGGGACCTGGTACAGTGTACAGCCTCTCTCCCCAAGCTAATGAGATCTAAAAGTATCAATGTGATGAGCTCAGCCCTGCAAGTAAAATCATTCAGAAGTGCTGCTCCCATGGCTGTGCCTGCCTCTTACTGACCACAGTTTAAATCCTCCCCTCCCCCAGCCACCTCTGGGGACCTCCAGAGCTAATCGCTTCAGGGAGTTTGATTGAAATGGGCTCCTCACCCTTGGCTGCTCATAAAAGCTTTATCCCGGGAAGGCTGACCCAGACTGCATAGTGGCATTGCCCAACTCCAGGGGCCACGGGTGCTGGCAGAGGCGGGATCTAGGCTCACAGAAATACCTCCATTATGGCCATTGTATTAAAAAGCAGGGGGAAAGGCTGCAATTTTATCTCTTCCCAAGTGCCTTTCTCTTTATGGTTTGGGCCTTACCTGGTGACTATTTGCACTTGACTCCTTTGTTGTGAACAAAACAACAGCAAGATGCAGTTTCTTTTCAAAGTTAGGAAAAAAATAAACTAAAGTCTGCTCCTGCTGGGTTTCTAAAGAGCTGTTTTCTTCCCGAGCTCTATGGCATGGTGGCTCTAATCTGAAATTTCTTTTTAATCATAGCAGGAGACCCAATTAGCATGTTGGGTAATCTTTCAAGTAGAACTGGGAGTTCCATGACCATAGAGAGCACAGGAAACATAACGCGTGAGGCCCCCAAGGACCAGGACGGACGAGGCAGTGTGGGCAGGCCTGTGCACACAAGTGTGCGAGTGAGCATGTACATTCACAGCCTGGATTCCTGTTCCTGTGCACCACAGGTCCCTTGACCCCCAATACCACACCAGGATCAGAGTGAATGTATAGAGGGTAGCCCTTGGTGCAGGAACCCCAAATTTGCCCCACCTGTGAGCCAGTGTACTGACACACAGGTTGCATATACATATCTGCCCCCCCCCCAAGTATATGGGGGCTGGGGACCTAAGCTCTGTGTGCAGAGCAACAGGCACAGAATTTGCCCCCCCCCCTCCAAGAGATGGGCCACACCCCCAGAGTCAGCCGAAGCTGGGCCCGGCTCTGGCTCCGTAGGATCTGCCGGTGACCTACTTTCCTTTGTTGTTGTTTTTGGAAGTGCTGATGTCGATGCAGAATTCAGCAGAGAGGCTGAGTGAGAAAAAAAGAGAGCCGGGTAGAGGGAGAAGAAGGAAGAGCATGGAGGGGAAGGATGGAGAAGAGTGGAGAGCGAGGCTGTCAGGAGGGATATGGGGGGATATGGTTGTTCCCTGCAACTGCCCTGAGTGCATACTGTCACCCTCCCCACAGGGCCTGCCCAGGAGCGCTGGGATCAGTCTGGCCCTGTGGCTTGGGCTGAGCAAACAGGTAAGAGGCTTTATATGACTGTTTCACCCCCTCAACACACAAGGGGCAGGAGGTGGTGTGCCTTCCCTTGGAGAATGAGCTGGGCACACTGGGCACCTCTGTGTGCTCTCCCCACGTGCCTGAAGGTGCAGGGTGTGCCTGTCACACCATCAGAAAGAGGCTGAGCTGCAGCCACCCTGATGGTTGGGGCTTGGTGAGGTTCTCCACATTTGCTGGAGCTGGAGGAAATTGGTCTTCAGGGATTCTGAAGTTTTCTCTGTTCGCTTGCTCCTTGGTAACCCACATGACAGAGCTCAGCTGGCAACTCGCCTGCTCTCACCTCCCATTCTCAGGAGGGAGAGCTGTGGGGTTTGGAGCGAGAAGAGCCCTCGACTGTCCAATGCATGGCGGCAAAACTGCAGAGGGTTGCTCCAACATGCTGTCTGCCCCTCTGGGGTCCAAAGAGTGTCCCTTCTTGGTTGCCTGGCTTTCCTGTTCTACATTCAGGGTTGAACTCCAGGCCTGGGATGACAAAGCTCTGCCCTTTCAACCTATTTGCAAAAACCAGCGGCTTCTCCACTGTCCCAGCACCAGCTGCTGAACGGACCCCATGGCCCCTGCTTCTGGGCTGAGCCCCTCCTCAGACTCTTGGGTCAACAGATTCTTAATATAAAACAAATTCACTAAACAGATCCACGTTTTCACAAAACCCAAAGCTATAAGCCTCATGATTCCACACATATGACACATTCCCCCCTCCAAGGTTTCATCCATGTGCCACAGAGACTCCATTCAGCTGGGGCGGGGAGCTGGATTGGGTAAGGTTCTCCTGCTCCCTCGTAGCCCCTGCAGCCCCTAAACAATCTTAGCACATGATTAAAGTCATTCTTTCCTGTTCTACAAGCTCATACATATTTCACGTAAAGAAATATACAGAGGAGACAAAGCCTTCATATGCTGAAATTAGACCCTGAAAAATAGGTTGGCTGACAATGACTTGTTTCTAAGTGGAGCAAGCGTTTCTAGAGGTGGAAGCGTGGGACGGGCTGCTGGGGTGGCCACCTTCTCCTCCCAACTTACTGCCTCTTAACCTCGCTCAGTCCCTTGGTTTAGAGCTGTGATAATAATTCTCCCCACTTCCCTCCCTCTGCGAGCTGGTGGAAGGCGTAATGAATCAACATCTGAAGCACCCTGAAGAGGCCGGTTCGGGACACCGTGTAAGTACACAGCATCACCAGCCACCTCTCGAATCTACATCGAGCTGATTTATTTACCTCCCGTGAAAGAGACAACAATCATCATATTTACACTTCATGCGGCAGCTTCCTCCGTTCTCTACACCCCTCCCTCTGCTGTTGCTAAGGACTCCATTACAGATGATGCTTTTCCATGGAAGAGACCTTCCCTCTCCCAGCAGCTCTCTTGCCCTCCGGATCACAGCCTCCTTCCCCAAATCCCAATCGGTTGCCACAAAACGGGGCCGGCCCACCGCACACGGGAGGATGAGGAAATGGATTCCATAGGCAAAAGGCGAAGTCAAACGCTGGCAATCATTAAGAAGCAAAGCAGAGGTGCATGAAAGGTAAATGGATGTTGTTTAATTGTTGCGTCATTGAAAGAGTGCCCCAGAGCTTGAGTTCCTCGTTACCATGCAGGGCCGTGGACTGGTGGCAATTAGCCTGGCACAGGTAGGGCTCACCCTGCTGAGGAGTGGGGGAGGGTCACGACGCACCTTCCAGTTATTGCTGTTGGGGGCTGCATTTGATTTTTCCCTTCCTTTCTGTCTTTTGACAGCCCCCTTCATTTCTAGCAGCATTCAGTACTTGGTGCTCTCACATCGAAAGGAATATTAAAAGAAAAACGTAAAGAAGAAGAAAGAAAGGAATGAAAGAAAAGGTCTAAAATGTTCTTATTAGTTCTGAGAATTAGAAAGGCTGCTGCCCCTTCACTACCTGAGCCCGGCTGGGAGAATCACAACGGCTGGCATGTTTGACATTCTGTAGCAACAAGGTCCAACACAAGGGCTCCTTGGGCACCACCTGCCAAGAGACAGGATAAATGGATCTTCTCGGAGCAAAGCCCAGGGACTGATTCCCCAGTACTGATGGTGAAGGAGATGTCAGCAGAGGGTCCTGAAAGAATGATGTCTCTATTTCCATGCTAATCCTGGGCTTCTGTGTGAGACAGGGCCACCAGAGCCCAAAGAACCATACCCAGGGGCTCTGCTGTTCTCCCAGGAGAAAGCCAAGGATGGGGGAAAGCAGGGGATGGGATGAAATAGCCCAGTACCCCCACCCTGCCCACACAGTCATCTCCAGAGCCCTTGCAGGCTGATCTTCAGCTCTTGGAAACAGTGCTGGCTCATGCTTGTCTCCAAAGGAATGTCACTGCCGGCCTTCCAGCTTATCTCCCCAGCGCTTTACAGATCAAAACCCCCAAACTAACTCGTTAACCAAAAACTTTGCTGAGGGAACAATACCCACGTAGGTGCAGAATGTGGTGCCAATTCTCTCATTAAAGTGTCTTTCAAAATGAAAACCCACTGCCAATGACAATGGACACTTGGCTGCTGCCAGTTCAGAGTAAGATGCTGAAGAAAGGAGAGGAAGGAAAACAGCCGTGTCCAGGTCAAAACAGATTAAATTTATGGCTGACAGAATGTGGCTGAAAGCTGTTTACTACATGCTTGGTGAAACTGGTTTTTTTTTAAAGGCAATTTTTGAAAATATTCTTCCTGTTGGCAATGTGCCTTTTTTGCATGGGAATGCAATGGCCTATGGCCCTGTGTTCCTTCTGCAGTGGCTCAGATGTCATTAAGCAATAAAAACCCCAGTCACTAAGCATGCAACAGAAAGCAGATACTAGGAAGCATTTGGGGATAGATAAAGATGAGTGCTGAGCCATGTGGTGAGGATTCCAGCAGAATGGCCCCAGGAGGAGAGATCCCAGTTACTATCATTATCAAATACATAGAAAGTTCAGTGAGCTCATGGCTCCCCTCACTGACCCATTAGAAAGAACACGAGAGAATCAAGATGGCACCAAGACAGATTGTATGAATTTCTTTGGGCTGCTGAAACAAATGCCCACATATTGGATAGCTGAAAACAACAGAAATTCGTCCTCTCTAGTCCTAGAGGCCAGAAGTCTGAAATCAAGGTGTTGGTGGGTTGGTTCCTTCTGGAGACTCTGATAGAGGACTTGTTCCATGCTTTTCTCTTAGCTTCTAATGACCGTCAACAATCCTTGGTGTTCCTTGGCTTATAGGAGCATCACTCCAATTTCTGCCTCTCTCCTCACATCACCTTTCCTGTGTGTCCTATCTCCTTCTGTTCTCTTAAAAGGACAATTGTCATTGGATTTAGTGTCCACTCTAATTTAGAGTGATCTCATCTTGAGATCCTTAACATAATTACATTCTCCAAAGACCCTTTTTCTCAGTGAGGTCACATTCACAGATTCTGGGTAGACATATATTTGGGGAGCCACCATTATAACCCACCGGGATAGCCATCGCCAGCTGGAGAACTGCCCTGGGGACAAAGCCTTCTCTCTGCAAGTCCTTAGCCTCCCACTGGATCCTCTGCCTGCCAGTGGGAGTTTCTCAACAGCCCTTGGGGCATCTGTCATTTTGGATCCGTAACAAAGCCACAGAGACATTGAGCTGTTCCTCAAAGCCAGACCACACCTTTCAAAACCATTTACTGTTTCAGAGTGTCACTCAGCCCTCTCTCTTCTCTCTGAGGTGGTTCCTAAGGTGATAGGCCACTGCAGGGCATCTTATGCACAGGCACCTGGGGTGGGAAGGGACCGGAAAGGAAAGTGTGATGTCACCTCACAGTCATCCTCACCTGAAGCTCACAGTTGCTGGGGCCAAGCACAGGGCTCTGCTTCGGTGGGGGCTTTGCAAATGTTTTCCAGCCTTTTCCAGCATAGGGATGGAAGCTCATTATATTCTAAAGCTACCTATTATGTCATGGTAATGACATAATGAAATGATGTCATTTCTCATTATTAGAAAACACCGTTCAGGCTTGGCACCTGTAGTTCGAGTGGCTAAGGCCCCATCAACATACAACGGAGCTGGTGGGTTCGAATCAAGCCCTGGCCCACCAAACAACGACAACTGCAACCAAAAAATAGCCGGGCGTTGTGGCGGGTGCCTGTAATCCCACCTACTTGGGAGGAGGAGGCAAGAGAATCGCTTAAGCCCAAGAGTTGGAGATTGCTGTGAGCTGTAACACCAAGGAACTCTACCCAGGGTGATAGCTTGAGACTCTTCTCTCAAAAAAAAATAAACCGCTTTGTTCAGTTGAGCCAAAATCAACCTACCTGCAATACCATCCACCCACTGTAACAGATTTGCCTTCAGGAGCTCTAGAAATGAAGGTCACTACCAGGCTCCAGAAGCAGCCTCACTCTAATCAAGTGAAGATATGAAAATATCCCCCCAAGAGGTCCCAGAGCAAGACTAACCAAAGTAATTTCAGTCCCTCCATGAGCATGGATAACAACCATCTCTGCATTTAAACAGATTTAGCCCACTATATGTCAGGTGCTTTATGTATATTATTCCTTTCTTTTTTCGAGACAGAGTCTCATTGTTGCCCTGGGTAGAATGCAATGGCTCACAGCCACCTCAAACTCTTGGGATCAAGTGATCTTTTTTCTTGAGACCAAGTCTCACTTTGCCACCCTTAGTAGAGCACTGTGGCCTCATAGCTCGCAGCAACCTCAAATTCTTGGGCTCAAGAGATCCTCTTATCTCAGTCTCCTTACAGGTGCTGAGACTACCGGTGCCTACCTCAATGCCCGGCTATTTTTAGAGCTGGGGTCTCACTCTTGCCCAGTCTGGTCTTGAACTCCTGAGCTCAAGTGACCCACCTGCCTCAGCCTCCCAGAGTGCTAGGATTACAGGCACGAGCCATGGTGCCTGGCCTGTCAAGTGATCTTCTTGCCTCAGCCTCCTGAATAGCTGGAACTATAGGCGTGCACCACAATGCCCAGCCTAGTTTTTCTATTTTAGTAGAGACAGGCTCTTGCTCAGGATGGTCTGGACTCCTGAGCTGGAGCAATCCACCCTCCCACCTTAGCCTCCCAGAGTCCTAGGATTACAGGCGTGAGCCACTGTGCTTGGCCTGTGTGTATTATTTCTAATCCTCACAACAGGCCTGAAAGGCATGCATTAATATAATCCCTGGTTTATATACATATAGGGGAATGAATGAGGAGGTCAGGTAGATGGGAGATGTGAGATTTGAACCCTGATCTGACTGACGGCAGAGTCCTCATGTTGTCTTCTCCCCAGCCTGCCTCCCTCATGAGCAAAAGAACAATCTGTTTCCTGCGTCTGGGGGCTGGAAAGTGGGAAGAGGATGAATGTGAGAAATGTGGGAAAAGGGTGAGGATAAAGCAGAAACTCTAGTTTTATATCTAGACCAAGCAATAATGTTCTGAGATGGGTCTCACTCCATTGCCCATGCTAGAGTAAAGTGGCATCATGATAGCTCACTGCAGCATCAAACTCCTGGGGTCAAGTGATTCTCCGGCCTCAGCCTCCTGAATAGTTGGGACCGCAGGTGCCCGCTACCATGTCCAGCTAATTTTTAAACCTTTTGTAGAGACAGGGTCTCACTATGTTGCCCAGGCTGGTCTCGAACTCCTGGCCTCAAGTGATTCCTGCTGTGGCCTCCCAAAGTGCTGGGATTGCAGGTGTGAGTGACCACGCCCAGCACAATAACGTTTTATTTTACTTTCTGAAACACACAGTTCAGTTATACTCTTAAAAAAAAAAAAAAAAGCACAACTGGTTTTCGAGAAATGTCAAGTATTACATTTCAGTGGACGTGTGCAGAACAATCAAAATGTTGAACATCCCCAAACAGATGCAAACCTTCACCAGTCTCTTCCAAAGGCACATCACTGAGGTTTGAAAAGAGCAGCTCATGTGTCTGGCTCAGTTGATTTTTCTCACATGTAAGTTTCGTACCTCCAGTGTCTGGATCACCCAGAGGAGAAAATATAATAATTATTATTCTTTGCACATTTATGGAACGTTGTATGCTTTCTCTTTCCTGCAGATTCTTGTGTTTGATCCTCACTTCCACCTTGAGGTGGGAGAAACAGATGTAACTCTCACCGAACGCGTGAGGACTTCAGGAGGTGACGTGTCTTCCCAAAGTAGAGTCCACAGAGGAAGGCAGGATAGTCGCCAGGTGCCCTCTTTTTTTCAACTGTCTTCCTCACAGGATTCCCGCTGTCCCTCTGTGAGCTTCAGAGTTCCTGAAAAGATGTGGCTATTCAAGATCCCATCAAAGCATTGGGGTGGGAGGAGGAAAGATGGGAAAGGGAGCAGAAGGACCATGGTGAGAACAGGGAGAGGAAGTCTGGTGTCACTAAAGCTGGAGACTTGATTACAGCTTCTGCCAAGGACACAGGAAATCAGTGAGAGCAGCTGGGATCCTTCAAGGAGATGGAAGCAAAAGTCTTTTGAAAGCAAATGTTCTTTCCCACTTGCAAGGCTTTTTCCTTGGGCCCCTGAGCGTGCCCTCAGCAATGACAGTGTTAGCCCCAGAGAGATCTGGAAGGCAGGCGGCCACTAGTACCCTCTGGTGTGCCTGTGGCCAGAACAGAGCTTAGATACTGGTGCTTCTTTGAGGTCATATTGGCTAATGAATTGAGGTTAACAGCTAAATAGGGAGGGAAAGGGCACTGAACCGACTCTGCTTCTAAGTAAACACTTTCGGGACTGCCTCACTCAGCCATCAAATACCAGTAGTTCCACTGAACAACAAGCTGACAGTATCCAGTGGGCCTTCATAATACATGAGCTGACTCATCCTTCCTTGAGATGGCTAGACTGATCTTTGTCTCATGCAAAAGTTCCAGGACACAGAAAAGCTTAACAGTCACACTTACAAAAATGCTGTCGGCTTAATCATCCCCACCCCAAAAGGCACTGATCCCTGCTGCACTGGTTCCCCAGGGCTCAGCCTCTTTCCCCCGTGGCCTGGGAGAGCCCTCCCCATGAAAGAAACCCCCATAACCCATATTTCTATTTTTTGGGGGGGACCACTGTCTTGTACATGGAGAAAGGAAGAGTAGAGGTATGTGGTCATTTTTGTTACAGTAATGAAAGCCTTGAAATGATCACAGAAGGAAAGTAGGAAAATATGTCTCCTAAAAAGAGCTGAGGCAAATTATTATAGCAACCGAATCCTAAAAGGAATTTTCAAGTAAAAATATGGCTCATGTGAAGTTGTTATGGCAACTGACATTTAAAAGTAACTGGATTTGGGCAAGTTTCTTTCTCCACCCTCTCTGCAAAGTCTTGCAGGAACTTCATGCTAAAATTATGCTTTAATTTTAATTAGCCAAATAGGTCATAAATATAGCTTATTCCCAAATCCTTACAACTTCTACCCCTCGAGCAGCTGATCTACTAATGAGAAAATGTTTCTACAAAAACCCACTTACCATTAAAAACTTCTGTCCAATATTTTTCTAATATAATTCATCAATTTAAACACATTGCATAGTGTGATATTCTGTAGCAGTCCATTAAAATGATAAATAGCAGTGGGGGTGGGGGAAGAAACCCAAGAGATTAAACATATTGCAAGCAGTGTAACTGTATTTAAATAACTCAGGCCATCGCCAAGGAAAACGCACTGTTCCCATCCTCAAATATGATCTAAACTCAGCTGCATATCCCTGACTGTTGGGGTATTAATAGGACAGAAAAGGGGGTGGGCAATAAGAAATGACAGGCAACTTCAAAGAAATAAAATTTCTATTAGGCTTTGTTATAAGATTACATCAAAGCAGTTCATGTTTTAATCTGGGGAGAGAAAAAGCAACTACTTGGGGTTTGTTCCTGGGGGCTGCCTCTGTGTACTGAACCAGACAGTTTGCATAATGAACAATTTTCATTCAATCAGGATCTAAGCATAGATAGCTCCCACTCAAAGATCCCAGGCGCAGGCTCATAGTTTTCATTCTCCCAGCTCCACCTGCTGGAGAAACAGGGAGAAAGGGATGCAGGGAAGCTTTGTTGAGCCACTCTTCTAAATTTGGGTGCATAAAGTTAGAGACCTTGGCTTTAAACACTCCTTTGCAAAGCCAAAAGGGCCTCTGTGAGAGCACACAGTGTTTATCAGCTCCTGTCGCAGGCGTGTTGTAGCACGAAACCTTTGCCCTCGCCACTGTTTCTGAATCAAGGAATTTAGAAATCTGTTGTTTGCATTCTGGGCCAAATACAAAGGAGAATGAAGTTGCTGGAAGGCAGTTTGCCCAGAGTGACGGATGGACAAGGTCACTGGTTTGGAACACCAAATGCACTTCCTACCTGGTTAGTCATCTTTCAAGTTTCCCAGCTCTTGAGTCTCCACGAAATAAAATGGGGGGAGAAAACGCTTCCCACGTGGAATTACATTTTCATGCACAAAACTTAAAAGCTGAACAAATTGTTTTGAAAAATTCGCACAGAAAACATCATCAGCTTGGAGGAAGAAAAGTCCCAGGCCAGCCGGCTGCTGCCAGGCCCCTGGGGGCTGCAGCCTAATCCGCCTTCACTCGGAGTTCAGCAGGCCCCACTGCTCCCTCTCGGCTGAGGTGGCACAAGCCCGGCTCCACCTGGCTGCATCCCAGCACGGCCGTGGCGTGTCCCCGGGGAGGCCGTGCTGGGAGGGGGAGTGACATCGAGCTGTGTGAAACTGTTTTTGAAAACCTGGGATGATCATTTAAATGTTTAAAATATGCACATGGTAATTCAAAACTAATTACCCCGAGCACATTTGAAACATTTATGCCATCATCTCTGGATGCTGCCTACCGACTGTGCGCCGCAGCTCACTCTGGTGTTTCTATAAACTGCTTCAGCGATTTTAACTTCCAGGCTAAATCAGGCAGCGCAGGCTCTGCCTCCCACCCCTGGTTGGTGGAGAGACCCTTTCCCTGACTTCCAGGCGAGGAGGCTGCGCCCTGTTTCCCTGGAGAGCCATTTGTCATGGTCTTGTAGCTCTGGCTGCGGAATCATTGCTCTCTTTGTGTTCATAATTGTCATTTCCATTATTTAATTTGAGTTAAAATGACCTCTCTCCCCACCTATTTCTTTCCTCGTTGTTCCTTCCCATTTTCCCTTCCTCTGCCTCAGCACGTGGCCTCCCTTTCCTAATTCATTTGGGTGCGCTGAAAAGTTGCCTGGATGTTCATATCCCACCTCCCACCTGGTTGTGTCTCCATTTGGAGGATGAATATAGGATGTTTTCAGGGCGTGTAAGGTGGCCACCTCCACCTTGAGATGCAGACTCGGGCCAACCTGGATCTACAGCAGCCGCCACCGAGCATGTCACCATACAGACATGCACACACCATACACACGTGTGCACGCCCCACAGACACGTGTGCACATGCGCCCCAGACACAGAGCACAGCCTGCTTGCAGACTCGACTAATTAGAGCCAGGCTGGTCCTGAAGCAAATTCGTTTCCCCATCTTCCAGAATAAAATGAGTTCTCTTCCTTTGGGGGCACTAAACCAGCATGCCAGCGGCTGAGAGACCAAGCACGGGAATGCTGTGGCTGAAATGACTTTGGCTTCCCGAGTCTATCCAAAGAGACCCGGAGCTGGAATTGGAAGTGGCACAATTCCGGAGTCCAGAAATGAGTGCTGGCTTATAAATATGCTCCAGGAAACAGATAAGGGATGGCTGGCTCCTTATTAATGCTTTAAAGATGCCAGGGGAGGGTTTTAGATGGTTAGGGATACAAAACTGGGTTAGGTTCCCACAGTCAGCTGAAGTTCGATAGAGTGATATTACCGGGTCTAACTAGAGCCATTAAGAGACTCTTCATTATCCCCACACCACTGCCACCAAAGTTATCACCCGAGCCATAACGCAAGAGAGGATTTTCATTCCATCAACAAGAGAGGGAGCCAGTCTATCTCTGTCCAAAGAAAATGAGCAGCCCAGCGTGAGGCTTGTGAAGAATTGAGTGTACAACACTCCAATAACATCCCCTGCAGGATTTCCTCAGCTATTTAGTTGGCTAAGCAGAGGCAGGCTGCGCCGGAGCAGTCCGCCTGCGTTCCTGGCTGGCCCCAACACCAGCTCTGAGCAATGGAAAGGTCAATTAACAACAAAGGACACTCAGTGAGACCTACATTCCACAGGGCTTAAGTACTAAGCTCCAAGGAAATCAAGATCCAGGCCGCTCTCCTGATGTTCAGCAATCTCATTTATTTTTCTACAAAAACCTACCACTCAACCCAAGCTAATTTTCTTGGTTATCACTTGCACTGAGTTTACTTTCTCCTACGAGGTGTGCTGTTCCTTCAGCTTGAAATGGATTCTTTTCTACCAGCCAATCCATCTTTCCTGCCTTCACAATGACAACTCACAAATTTTGTGGCTGTCTCCACCAGACTGTCACCTCCCCTCCACCGGACTCCTTTCCCACTCCGCATGCTCAATCTGCTCTATCCACTTCTGCTTGTTTATCAAAAGGGTACCGTTTTTGTGAGCCTTCCCTTGATGGATGAAAATTGTGAGAAGGGATCAAGTTTTAACGTTTCCTTTGCTTTTCTTATGGCATCTCAAGTAGCGTTCCTCTATTAGAGAAATCGTGTGAGATATATTGATGGACCTAGTTTTATAGCAGGGGTTAGAAGACCCATTGGATGACCCAGCATACCCTCAGATGCTGAGCAAAAATTGCACCCCTCGTTCAGACGTTCCTGGCATCCTATAACTCGCCCAAAGCTAGATTTATTGCTCCCGCTGTAAAGTGTATCTTCTCTAAGCCTCACTTAAAAGCTACCACTTGGCAGAAGATCAAGTTAGAAGTGCAGGGTAGCAGGTGATGGTGAGGGTGGGAGGGGTGGGGCGGGCGGGGTGGAGCTAAGAATTGAAGCTCCAATAACTACCAGCTCAATATTTAACCCAACTGGTAATTTGCTGTGACAATTATGCCACAAACGGAACACTACTACTATGCGAGAATGTCGCTTTCTAATTAGGAGGGCTCTGCATTTCCTAGTCACCCACACCACTTTAATAACACACACAGAATGAGACTTGGCTCCAGGAGCTAAAGGTTCTATTAGGAGGCATGTGCAGCGCACAGCTGTGGCGGCGTGCACGTCGGTCCATGAGTGATGCTGCACGGGAAAGCCTGCTAACACCTTCCGTTCTCCCTCAGACCGAGAAGGGAAGAGAGCCATTCAGTCCCTCTCAACGACAAGAGCCCCGTTTGACTGACAGGCATCTTCCCGGAAAGCCTGTGCGTGCCTCCACTGCAAATCACGCACTTTCCCACAGCACCTCTTTCTACCCAGGAAGGCTTGGTGCGGGTTTGATCCTTAAAGAGTAACTTTAATAAGGGTTTTCAGAAAAATGAAAGTCCATGGAAACAAATCTTCTTCCTCAAGATGGAGAGCAACACGGGAACAGGGACTTACACACACACACACAGGCACCCTAACTGCTGGTTAAAGACTCCAGGATGAGACAAAAGAATATTAACAACATCACAGCTATAAAGAAGGATGATGCCATCTTCTAAATTGACTGCTGGATTCCTGAAACATGGCTAAGCAAGAAAAACCATTTTGTGCTTAATTAGTGGCTCCTTTATGGAAGGTTTGCTGCTTAGAGAGAGCCCATTAGAGGAGGAGCGCTCATTTACACGGATGCACCTTATAAAGCGATTTCAGATTTTAAATAAATAGTGGAGAAGGAAAGTGGTGGTGGTGGGAGCAGTGATGTTATGGAAGCAGAAAAGCTTCTGCAAAAAGACAAGCTTTGCATTACAAGCCTAAGTGCTGAGGGGATCAGCTTTCCTAGGCAAACATATAAGCCTCTAAAATTTTAGGCCAATAGAAATGACCTCTGTACCATGGCTGACTGAAGATATAAATAAACTTCAATATGAACAGCAGTGTCAACGGTGAGAGGAGATGAGAGTCCAATTGGGGCTTATTTTTAAAAAGTCCTGGCTGTTCTGCCTCCATTTCAGGGCAGGGCGTTCAGAGCACAAAGCCTCTGCTTCCTGCAGTGAGCGCTCCTGCTGGACCAGGCCCCAGCCCCTAGGTTACCTGACCGTTGAAGGGAAGCTGCACCACACACGAGTTAAATATAGGTCTGGTTATCTGCATTTTACAAGCACCAAGAATGTTAGCTGAGGAAGCTGTCATTTTTAATGACAGCACAAACTTCCAATTACCAACTGGGTAATACACTAGGGAGCAGGTACGATTTTATAAGAATGGCTCACAATTATTAAAAGTTTACGTGATCATTTTTGAGTTGGAGATATAAATATTCCTCATGAATAAGGTGGGATTAAGTTTTTCACATGGTCTAGTCAAAGCTGAAAACAGGGATCTTGTTTTCTTGAAAATTATACATTTTGAGACTTATCAAAAGCTAAGAAAAGGGGTGTGCGAGGTGATAGCCATTAAGAATGCTGAAAGGCAGGGCGGCGCCGGCCCCATATACCGGGGGTGGTGAGTTCAAACCCAGCCCTGGCCAAAAACTGCAAAAAGAATATAAAAAGAATGCTGAAAGGCTGTAAAAATGGCCACGTTACTTGCTTGGAAGTCTCAAATACACCCACAAGTTAATTGGCCAGGTCAGAAATTCTCATGACAAGCCCACTGCAAGAGTCGGAGGTATGGCAACAGAAAACACAAGACCCTCTTACACAACCTGTGGTCAAACATTATTCACCTGAGAAACCCAATTTCTTTTGTCACCTTCTACCCAACTTCCATAGCTCCAATAGCTTCATCTGATAAATATAGAATGAGTGACATGATTGTTACCAGGTGCCGGCTAAGGAGTTTTTCCTTAAAGACCAGACAGCCCCAGACCTAAATGAAGGCTACAGTTTGTGAGTCTCAAATTATCTGATTCTTTTGACTGACTCCAGTCCTCCAGCGATTTCTCCATCAACTGCATTCTAATTTCACTGTGATCTGACTATTTAGCCCCAAGCCTTGCTCCAAATAGTCCACAGTTCTTAGGGACAGGTATCTTAATTTAAAATCTCTACCAAGTGGCTGGCACAGGTCAAGGAAGACACGTGACTAGGTACTTTTCTCAGTGACTTATTAAAACTGCCATCACAAATATAATTAGAAGATTTAATAATCATTAGTAGCTTTAAAGAATCAGGCTGGTTTATAAAGCAAGTCAAATGTGTTCTCAAGAGGCCACCTTGGTTGTAGTGGTGGAAAACAAGAGGGTTTAGTCCTCTTCGTAGCCTCAACCCCCATCTGTGTGGTAGGCAGGATGAAACCGTCTATGGCTCTGAAGCCTTCCTGCCTTCCTGTCCCCTTTCCTCCCTACATTAATATACCTGCTTCTATGTATTTTTTTTTTTTTTTGAGACAGAGCCTCAAGCTATCACCCTGGATAGAGCGCTGTGGCATCACAGCTCACAGCAACCTCCAATTCCTGGGCTCAAGTGAGTCTCTTGCCTCTGTCTCCCAAGTAGCTGGGACTACAGGTGCCCGCCGCAACGCATGGCCATTTTTTTGTTGCAGCCGTCATTGTTGTTTGGCGGGCCCGGGCTGGATTCGAACCCACCAGCTCATGTGTATGTGGCTGGCGCCTTAGCCCG
>CAUYON010117400.1:0-14779 GCA_963573935.1 Arctocebus calabarensis
AGCCTCCAATTCCTGGGCTCAAGCGAGTCTCTTGCCTCCGCCTCCCAAGTAGCTGGGACTACAGGTGCCCGCCACAACGCCCGGCCATTTTTTGGTTGCAGCCATCATTGTTGTTTGGCAGGCCCGGGCTGGATTCGAACCCGCCAGCTCAGGTGTACGTGGCTGGCACCTTAGCCCGTTGAGCCACAGGCGCCGAGCCCATTGTTATTTATTTTATCAGGTCGTAGTGAGTTCAGGATATATGGTTTGGAAATGTATTTAACCAGTTATTTTCTCAGCTTTCAAGTATTTATCCTTTCAAAGCATAAACTGTTAGTCATGGTTATATCTTTAAAACAACTTATAAAATGTGAATATAACTGTTGATACTTTTAAACATAAAGGGATAAGTCCTAGATAACAATTATTTCTAGTATTTTTTTTTTTTTGCTTTTGAGAAATTAAGAGTTGATATTCCTCTTACCTTACATGATACTGCACAGGTAGAGCCCAGGTAACTTCAGATTTCAGTCATTCAAAAGATAAATTCCAGACTCAAAATGTATTAACTAGAAAGTTGTTTGTGATTGTTTTCCTTAAGAAAATACAAAGTTACTAGAGACATTTGATATCTGTACCTCTTGTTCTCTTTTTCCAGGGGTTTCTGTGTACAAGGTAGTATGAGGGCAGGGTGACCCTTTGTAAATCTGAAAATTGTAGTTGCTGGCTAAATCATATAAGTCATAGTCTTTGAGTCTTTGTCCCTGTAGAGCACTGTTTGTTTCAGTATGGGCAGTTGCTTAGGTTCCAGATACCATATTACAAAAGGATAATTTCATGAATCCTCATTTGAATCCCATTATTTCAGAACAATTAATACTAATACTCTTTAGCGAATCTGCTGCCGTACAATAAAATGGATAAAATCTAATATTACTATATCATATTCTGAATAAACTAAATCTGATCTAGAAGCTCTGTCTCTCTCGGTATAATTTAATGCTGCTTTCCTGATCTTTCTACTGTCTACAGAGTCAGAGCCCAGAGGTGGAGCAGTTAGGGAGGGTTGTGGAACTGGACAGTGATATGGTAGATATTACCCAGGAGCCAGTTTTGGATTCCGTGTTAGAAGAGAGCATGCCTGAGGATCAGGAACCTGTGTCTGCCTCAACGCATATTGCATCTTCACTGGGAATTAATCCACATGTCTTACAGGTGACGTTCTAACCAACCTTTATTATATCAGAAAGCCAAACTAATTATTTCTCTCATAACATCAGGCCTCTTCCTTCTTTATTCACTTAAGAAAAAACAGGAATGGGCCAGCGTTTAGGCCTCATTTCCTCTTGAGAGAAGGAAGGATATGTTGAGAATCAGCAGATAGGGCTTCTGGTTTTAACTGCATTAGACTCGAGGACCTATTTTTGATTCCACTTAATAACTTTATTGCTGTCTGAATTGAGTCAAGTCACTTAGTACCTCTGAACACTGATTTTTCTCCAGAAGATATTACTTTATCTACTTCACAAGGATAGTTTTGAGGGCCTGGAAAGTGTTCCACAAAATTTAAAAATTTAAAAACATGGTAGGCACAAGTTTTATTAATCTCTGTCTAGTTTCCTTGCCAAAGCCTTTTGGTTATGGTGTTTAGCCTTTGGCTTATGTTTGACTTTTAAATCACTCATTCAGCAAACATAAGCAACTGCTATGTGCCATGATCTAGCAAGACTTTTTAGATATAAGGAATGAGGTTTATTAATGTTGACTTTTGCCTTCAAGCACATACAGAATAATATGATTAGTTTCATAGATGTTATACTAGCTCTACATAACAGCCTTGAGGAGGAATGATATTTTTGATTGTTGTAAACTGCATTTTTCTTTTTTGATCTTTTCTGGGGAGCACATTCATTCTATAGATTTTGCCTTTTTAGATCATGAAAGCATCATTGCTTGCTGATGAAGAAGATGTAGATATGGTGCTGGATCAACACGTCAATCGCCTTCCTTCCAAAGCAGATACTTCTCAAGAAATATGTTCTCCCAGGCTCCCCATTTCAGCATCCCATTCAACAAAATCTCGTTCACTAGGTACCGTATAAAATGTCCTGTTTTACAAAAAAACTATAGAGTCATTAAGTCTTGGTTTTCACATCTTCAATGCTGAGTGAAGTTGTCCAGCAGATATCCTCCTGATAGCTGTGCCTATGATAAGGATGCCAAGATAAATTGTGTTCTTCTAAATACCAGGGTTTTTTTTGTTTGTTTGTTTGTTTGTTTGTTTGTTTGAGACAGAGCCTCAAGCTGTCACCCTGGATACAGTGCCTTGGCATCACAGCTCACAGCAACCTCTAATTCCTGGGCTCATGCCAGTAGCTGGGACTACAGGCGCCTGCCACAACGCCCGGCCATTTTTTGGTTGTAGCCATCATTGTTGTTAGGCGGGCCCGGGCTGGATTTGAACCCGCCAGCTCAGGTGTACATGGCTGGCACCTTAGTCCGTTGAGCCACAGGCGCCGAGCCTAAATACCAGTTTTTAAGAAACATAATTATCTCTATTGGTGCAGATGCAGAAGTTGTATGGAGAAAAAAAGTATTTGTACTTTATTAGAGTCTATTTTTTTGTTTATTTATTTTTGAGACAGAGCCTCACTTGGTTGGTCACCCGTGGTAGAGTGCCATGGCTTCTTAACTGATAGCAACGTCAGACTCTTGGGTTCAAGTGATCCTCTTACCTCAGCCTCCCAAGTAGCTGGGATTATAAGCGCCTACTACAACACTGGGCTATTTTTTAGAGACAGGGATCTAATTCTGGCTCAGGTTGGTCTCAGACCTGTGAGTTTAGGCAGTCCACCTGTCTTGGCCTCTCAAGTGCTGGGATTATAGGCATGAACCACCACACCCAGCCTTTTTTTTTTTTCTCCCTTGTTTTTGAGACAGAATCTCATTCTGTTGCCCAGGCTAGAGTGCTGTGACATTAGCTTAGCTCACAGAAACGAACTCAAGGCATTCTCCCACCTCGGCCTCCCAGGGTACTAGGACTATAGGACTGAGTCATCATGCTCACCCTCAGGTCATGTTTTTATTTGCTTTTGGATATGGATTAGATAACAAGCTATGCTTTCCTAATTTTTATATTATATTTCTTAGAGAATTCAGCAAGCTATCCTCCACTGTACTCTTTTTTTACAGTCATAACATTATCATATTGTTTTTTAGGGACAAATGTTGCTTCTCATAATTAGAATTCTACTTCTTTGGGACAGCACCTGTGGCTCAAAGAAGTAGGGTGTCGGCCCCATATGCCAGAGGTGGTGGGTTCAAACCCAGCCCTGACCAAGAACTGCAAAAAAAAAAAAATTCTACTTTTTCCTAAACATTTTTATATTCCTAGGCAAATGATTACATGTTTTATTATAAAGCTTTCCTTTTTCTAGTGTTCTTACAGCTTTGGGATTGGAAATAGAATATTGCTATCAACAGAAGATATAAGCAGATGTAATTAATTTTAATTTTAAAAGCAGAGGATCTACCAGGAAGGCATTTGTTTATATTGCCTTGAAAACATACAATTTGGTTTTATACCCTAAACATTCTTTTTTTTTTTCTTTTAAGACAGAGTCTCAAGCTGTTGCCCTGTGTAGAATGCTGTAGCGTCACAGCTCACAGTAACTCCAGGGCTTAAGCGATTCTTTTGTCTCAGCCTCTCAAATAGCTGGGACTACAGGTGTCCACCACAATGCCCAGCTGTTTTTTTTTTTGCTGTAATTGTCATTGTTGTTTGGCAGGCCTGGGCTGGGTTTGAACCCTCCAGCCCTGGTGTATGTGGCTGGTGCCCTTGCCGCTCAGCTACAGGAACTGAGCCACTAAACGTTCTTATTAACCGTTTTTGTAATGGGTATTACATGAAAATGTCAGACTTCAGTAACTAAATCCAGGCTGGGTGCGTTAGCATACACCTATAATACTAGCATTTGAGAGGCCGAGGCAGGTAGATTGCTTGAGCTTAAGAGTTCGAGACCAACCTGAGCAAGAGGGGAGACCTCATCTAGTAAAAGTGGAAAACCTGAGGCAAGAGGATCACTTGAGCCCAAGGGGGGGGGGGTTCTGTGAGCTATAACACCACAGCACCCTGCCCAGAAACCTCAAAATCTTAGTGACATCTTGAGTCTCTTTGTCTCAAAAAAAACTAACTCCATAGTTTGGACAGGAACTGTTTAAAATTGAAAAAGTGGCAATAATGATGAGAATTATCCTCCAAAAAGGCACATATGTAATCATAAGAACCTCAGTGTGTGTGTGTGTGTGTGGGGGGTTGTTGTTGTTGTTTTGAGACATAGTGTCCCTATATTGCTCTCCATAGAGTGATGTGACATCACTACAACCTCTAAATCTTGGGCTTAAGCCATTCTCTTGCCTCAGCCTCCCAAGTAGCTGGGGTTATAGGCGCCCGCCACAAGACCCAGCTACTTTTTTTTGGAAGTTGTTATTGTTTGGCAGGCCTGAGCCAGGTTCGAACCCGCCAGTCCTTATACACATGGCTGGCACCGAACTCTGAGTATGTTTTTGTTTCCATAGGTTTATTATTGAGCATTCGAGTACAGAAATGTGAGTTTTGGTTCTTTTTGGTTTTCTACTCTTAAATTTTTATGTGCATGGCATTCATTTCTATATGAACTGAGAAAGGATTACATTTGGGATTATGGATAAGGGTGTGAGCATTGATGTCAGATTTAACTGAGCTTTTCTCCCAGTCTTATCATTTAGTAGCTTTGTGCATTTAGACAAACCAGCCTTTCTGATTTTTGTTGTTTACAAAAGAAACAATAACCATTATTTTGTAATAGTCCTTTTTTTCCTCCTTATTTCAGTTGGTGGGTTACTGCAATCAAAATTTACAAGTGGAGCTTTCCTTTCACCAAGTGCCTCTGTGCAAGAATGTTGCACTCCCAGAACATCATCTTTAATGAATATACCATCCACATCCTCTTGGTCTGTCCCTCCAACCCTGACTGCAGTGTTTACAGTGCCCAGCCCAGCTCCTGAGGTTCAGTTGAAAACAGTGGGTACACGAAGGCAACCAGGTCTAGTCCCTCTTGAAAAGTCTATCACCTATGGCAAGGGGAAACTCTTGATGGACATGGCCCTATTTATGGGACGTTCATTTCGTGTTGGTTGGGGCCCTAACTGGACTCTTGCTAATAGTGGAGAACAACTGAGTGGCTCTCATGAACTGGAAAATCATCAGATTGCTGATTCTATGGAATATGGATTCCTTCCCAATTCAATAGCTGTTAAATCGTGAGTTACACTTTTTATTTATTTTTATTATTTATTTTTTTTTTTTTGAGACAGAGTCTTACTTTGTCACTCTGAGTAGAGTGCTGTGGTGTCATTGTAGCTCACAGAAACCTCAAATTCTTGGGCTTAAGCAATTATCTTACCTGAGACTCTCGAGTAGCTGGGACTACAGGCTGCCGCCACAACACTTAACTGTTTTTAAAGATGGGATCATGCTCTTGCTCTGGCTGGTCTTAAAACTTATGAGCTCAAGCAATGCACCCCCCTCACCCTCCCAGAGAGCTAGAATTACAGGTGTGAGTCACAGCGCCTGGCTTTGAGTTGCATTTCTTGATGCTTTTTGAGAACGGCAACATGATAGGTACAAAACAATAAACTATCCATTGTTTTGGAGATCAAATGCTTTGTTATCTTTCTAGATACCTTTTTTTTTGGTAGAGACACAGTCTCACTTTATCACTTTCGGTAGAGTGCTATGGCATCACACAGCTCACAGCAACCTCCAACTCCTGGGATTAGGCGATTCTCTTGCCTCAGCCTCTCGTCGAGTAGCTAGGACTACCTGTGTCCACCACAATGCCTGACTATTTTCTTGTTTCAGTTTGGCTGGGGCTGGATTTGAACCTGCCACCCTCGGTATATGGGCCCAGCGCCCTACCCACTGAATCACAGGCACCGCCCTAGATACATATTTCTGATTATTTCTAGATATATTCCAGAGATACATCTATATGTAAGTATTTCTTATCAGTGTAGATACAGTGTCCTGTACAAAATTACTATAGATTAAATGAAGGTTATCAACTATTATCCTCCTTTTTTTTTTTTTTTTTTTTTTTGGAGACAGCCTCAAGCTATCACCCTGGATAGAGTGCCATGGCATCACAGGTCACAGCAACCTCCAATTCCTGGGCTCAAGCAAGTTTCTTGCCTCCACCACCCAAGTAGCTAGGACTATAGGTGCCCGCCACAACACCCAGCCATTTTTTGGTTTCAGCCGTCATTGTTGTTTGGTGGGCCTGGGCTGGATTCGAACCCACCAGCTCAGGTGTATGTGGCTGGCGTCTCAGCCCGTTGAGCCACAGGCACCGATCCTATTATCCTTCATTTTAACGTTAACTTAAAACAGTATCTCTTGAATCTCACAATTAGGAATATTGTTGCTAAACTTAGTGGTTACACATGATCTCATGATATTTTGTAAGTTTTCAAAGCTTGAAAATTGAATCAAGGCCACGTTGACTATGTGTAATAATTTGAGAAACAGTCTTGGTGCCTAGCTCAGTGGCTAGGGTGCCAGCCACATACCCCAGAGCTGCCAGGTTTGAACCTGGCCTGTACCTGCCAAACAAAAATGACAACTGCAGCAACAACAACAAAAAAAATAACTGGGTATTGTGGTGGGCACCTGTAGTCCCAACTACTTGGGAGGCTGAGGCAAGAGAATTGCTTAAGCCCAAGAGTTTGAGGTTGCTAGGAGCTGTGACTTCACGGCACTCTACTGAGGGCAACATAATAAGACTCTGTGTCAAATAAATAAATAAATAAATAAATAAATAAATAAATAAATAAATAATTTGAGTGGCTCGGTGTCTGCAGCTCATTGATCAAGGCGCCAGCCACATACCCCGAGGCTGGCGGGTTTGAACCCTGCCTGGGCCAGCTAAACAACAATAACAACTGCAACAAAAAATAACCGGGTGTTGTGGTGGACACCTATAGTCCCAGCTACTTGGGAAGCTGAGGCAAGAGAATTACTCAAGCCCAGGAGTTTCAGGTTGCTGTGAGGCTATGACACCACAGCACTCTACTGAGGGTGATATAATGAAACTCTGTCTCAAAAAGAAAAAAAAAATTTCTTTTTTGAGAAACAGATTTCCCACAATAACTTTTGAACTTTGGGTTTTACAGTACGCTACTCAGGTACATGCTAAAGCCAGTTGCATATCTAACTATACTGACAGCCATGTTTGTTATAATCTGACCTGAGAAGCCTTTGGGTTCTGAATGTGTAGGTGATATAATTTATTTACTCAATAAATAGCAGATAAGTTGAGTACAGTTTGACATTAAGATACAAAATTTCTTTTTTTCTGGCCTGGTGCCTGTGGCTCAATGGGCTGAGGCACCAGCCACGTACACCTGAGCTGGCGGGTTCGAATCCAGCCCAGGCCCGCCAAACAACGATGACGGCTCCAACTAAAAAATGGCCAGGCGTTGTGGCAGGTGCCTATAGTCCCAGCTACTTGGGAGGCGGAGGCATGAGACTCACTTGAGCCCAGGAATTTGAGGTTGCTGTGAGCTGTGATGCCACGGCACTATCTACGGTAACAGCTTGAGGCTCTGTCTCAAAAAAAAAAAAAAAATTTTTTTTTTTTCTTTTCGAGACAGAGTCTCACTGTGTTGCCCTTGGTAGAGTACTATGGTGTCACAGCTCACACCAACCTCAAATTCTTCGGCTTAAGTGGTTCTCTTGCCTCAGTCTCCCAAGTAGCTGGACTACAGGTGCCCACCACAATGCCTGGCTATTTTTCCGTTGCAGTTGTCATTGTTGCTTAGTTGGCCCGGGCTAGATTTGAACCCACCAGTCTCAGTGTGTATGGCTTATGCCGTAACCATTGTGCTATGGGCGCCACAAAATTTCTTTAAAATTACAGAGCATGGGCTCAGCTCCTGTGGCTCAACGGGCTAAGGCGCCAACCACGTATACCCGAACTCGCGGTTTCAAATCCAGCCCAGGCCCGCCAAACAAAATGACTGCTGCAACCAAAAAATGGCTGGGCGTTGTGGCGGGCGCCTATAGTCCCAGCTACTTGGGAGGTGGAGGCAGGAGACTTGCTTGAGCCCAGGAATTTGGAGGTTACTGGGAGCTGTGATGCCATGGTACTCTACCCAGGGTGACAACTTGAGGCTCTGTCTCAAAAAAAAAAAAAAAAAAATCACAGAGCATGTTTTGCATTCTGTTTGTTATCATAAGAAGAAAAGAAGGTTTGGTTGAAGGGAAATCCTAGCTTCTGTCTTATCTTCATTTTTGTATCTTGTTCCTTATTTGCTCTTATAGCCTAATTGAGTCACCATTTAAAGTTCATTTGGAAAAACTCAGTTTGAGACAAAGAAAGCTGGATGAAGACCTGCAGTTATACCAGACACCTCTGGAGCTCAAGTTGAAACATAGCACCATTCATGTGGATGAGTTGTGTCCTCTCATTGTCCCCAATCCAGGAGTTGCTGTCATTCATGACTATGCAGATTGGGTTAAGGAAGCATCAGGAGATTTAAGAGAAGCACAAAGTGAGTACACACACTTTTGTGTCTTACCTTTGATGTCTCAGGAATAGGAGTAGTAGCATGTGTTCATAGAAGGACAGATTGCCTTACAACAGTCTAGTAGTTATATCCCTGAGCTTGACCTTTTTTGTAGTTGTTTCAATAAGCAGAATCCCAAGAAGAAATTGTCAGTATGTTTTTATCACCGTGTTCTATGCCCTTTAATATACAAATCCTTCCTCAAAAGATTAGGCAATCAGATCATATGGAGT
Organism: Arctocebus calabarensis; assembly: GCA_963573935.1. Taxonomy (NCBI): domain Eukaryota; kingdom Metazoa; phylum Chordata; class Mammalia; order Primates; family Lorisidae; genus Arctocebus; species Arctocebus calabarensis. Next base: position 8,820 of record CAUYON010117400.1, read on the forward strand.
TATAAGCCACATACACCAGAGCTGGTGAGTTCAAATCCACCCCAGGTCTGCCAAACAATGACAACTACAACCCAACCAAAAAATAGCTGGGCATTGTGGCGGGCGTCTTTAGTTTCAGGTACTTGGAAGGCTAAGGCAAGAGAATCGCTTAAACCCAGGAGTTGGACGTTGCTGTGAGCTATGATGCCACAGTACTTTACTCAAGGCGAGAGCTTGAGGCTGTGTCTCAAAAAAAAAAAAAAGAATACTTCCAAGTTTTTAGAGCACTTGATGTTTCTTGAAGTATTTTGTAGACAGAATATGATCAAATTAGATGATCTTTCTATCATCTGAGATATTAGCCATAATTAGGATAGGGGCACCTGTTTAAGGGAGCATAGAGTTATATCTGTTATGTAAGTACCACAGAAATATGGAATGAGCAAGCAGTTACATACCTCTAGAACTTGTAAAACTAAGTGAGGTAGAGATAGATTCAGTTTAATCAACTTGTGTGGTAGTTTGGAGTGTTTATTAATTTGTATATTTTTACATCATAATTAAAGTGATGCCCTCTCTGAGATTAATTGTAAGAATTCATGTGATAGCATTGTTTTTCTTTCCCTCTCTTAGTTGTGAAGCATTGGAGCCTGACATGGACATTATGTGAAGCTCTGTGGGGCCATCTGAAAGAGCTTGATAGCCAGCTGGATGAGCCTAGTGAATACATTCAGATTCTGGAGCGGCGAAGAGCTTTCTCTCGCTGGCTATCCCTTACTGCCACACCTCAGATTGAAGAGGAAGTCTCCTTAACCCGAAAGGACAACCCTGTTGAGGCTGTCTTCAGCTACCTCACAGGCAAGAGGATCAGTGAGGCCTGTTCTCTGGCCCAGCAGTCAGGTAGGGAATATAGTTCATTCTGTACCGCTGTCCACTTCCTATTCACGAATTCCTAGTTGTGGATTTACTTTTGTCCTCTAACCTATGAGTATTAAGTGTATGTAGACTTTCCTTGCAGAAAGATTGCTGGTTCTTCCAGGATAAGGACCTTGTCTTTCAGTTCTCTTAGAACCTTAAAAAGATTAAATTTACTTGATCAAAATTATTTCAATTTCTTATAACAAGTGCATTTTTAATAAAATAGCAAATGGAGAGAGATAAGCAAGCAATAAATCAAAACTACCTAAATCCTATTACTACTACTCACTGTAAACATTTTCATGTGTAACTTGTATTTAGACTATCTCCTTTGTAATACATTAACTATACAAACACATGAGCACAGAACGATATATGCACGTAAACTTTGAAAATGATGCTTTGCCAAGTACTATAATAATTTCATTTTCATCTACCACATTAAAAGTGTCTTATATTTGGAGGCCCCTATGGCTCAAAGAAGTAAGGTGCCGACCCCATATGCCAAAGGTGGCGGGTTCAAACCCAGCCGTGGCCAAAAACTACAAAAAAAAAGGTCCTGTATTATGATGCTTCTCAGCATTCTTTAGTGTATAAATGTACCATATTAACAAATCTTTCTTTGACATTGAGACTCATTTTCTTTATTTATTTTTTTTGTAAACATCAGTCTTTTTCAAATAAATATGTGATTATGTATGGAAGTCTGTAAAAAACAAAAAAGGCTTACATATTTATTTTGGCTTTTTTGTTTTTTTTTTTAAAGACTTCCCATGCATATATTTCAATATTTTTTTTTAATATTTTTATTGAGACAGAGTCTCAGGCAGTGCCTATTGCTCAGTGAGGCCCCATAGACAGTGGGTGGTGGGTTTGAACCCGGCCCCAGCCAAACTGCAACCAAAAAATAGGTGTTGTGGCTGCTGCCTGTAGTCCCAGCTACTTGAGAGGCTGAGGCAAGAGAATTGCTTAAGCCAGAAGTTGGAAGTTACTGTGAGCTACAGCACTTTATCAAGGGCGATAAAATCAAACTCTGTCTCTAAAATAAAAAGACAGAAAGAAATGCAGAGACAGAGTCTCACTTTGTCATCCTTGGTATACCAAGTGCCATGGTGTCATTACTCACAGCAACCTCAAACTCCCGGGCTTGAGTGATTATCTTGCCTCAGCTTCCTTAGTAGCTGGGACACAATGCCTTTTTGCTTGTTTGTTTGTTTGTTTGTTTGTTTGTTTTTGTTCAGCAGGCCTGGGCCAGGTTCAATCCCACCAGCCCTGGAACATGTAGCTACAGGTGCCCAGCCTATCTATTTCCCTTCACTAATGAGGCCTTCAGCAAGTGCTTAATGACTCTCTAGACCAGTGGTTCTCAACCTTCCTAATGCCATGACCCTTTAATACAGTTCCTCATGTGGTGACCCCAACCATAAAATTATTTTCATTGCTACTTCATAACTGTAATTTTGCTACTGTTATAAATTGTAATGTAAATATCTGATAGACAGGATGTATTTTCATTGTTACAAAGGGGTCACAACCCACAGGTTGAGAACCGCTGCTCTGGACACAAATCTTAACAAGAAAACAAGATGATATAGTTTACTGTAATCTAATATCCTTGAAAGATCCTTGATGAGACTTTGCTTTTTGGAACCTAATTTATTCAGAGCCCACTTGTTAGATCCATCAACTGGATTTATTTGGAGGACTTGGCCAATTTGGGCATTACAAGGAACATCAATGGAAAACTAGAATCAGTAACTTACATAAATGGCGAGTTGCATTCCACTATTACTACTCATTTAGTTGAGTTCCTTTCTTGATCTTTGAGCATTTTTTTTTTTTTTTTTTGAGACTGTCTCACTTTGTTGCTCTCGGTAAAATGCTGTGGTGTAGCTCATAGCTATCTCAAACTCTTGGGCTCAAGCAGTCCTCTTGCCTGAGCCTCCTGAATAGCTGGAACTACAGATGCCTTCCACAACACCCAGCTATTTTTAGAGATGGAGTCTAGCTCTAACTCAGATTGATCTCAGAACTCCTGAGCTCAGGCAAATACCTGCCTTGGCCTCCCAGAGTACTAGGATTATAGCCATGAGTAACTGCGCCCAGCCTTTATCTTTGTACATTTATACAGTGAAAATTATCTTCAGGATAGATCTTCTATAAAATTATAAGGATTATGAATCATTAAAAAGATAAAGCCAGGCGTTGCGGCTGACACCCATAGTCCCAGCTACTCAGGAGGCTGAGGCAAGAGGATTGTTTAAGCCGAAGAGTTTGAGGTTGCTGTGAGCTGTGATGCCATGCCATTCTACCTATAGGATAAAGTGAGACTGTGTCTCAAAAAAAAAAAAAAGGGTAGTGTTAGGCTCACCATGACACCTATGGAGAGGATCATCAGGAAGGCTGGAAGTTGAATATAGAACCATGGACAAACACTGTCAACTAACTTTACCTGATACTTAATCCAGCAAGAAGAAAGACTTCAAAGTAATAACCCAAGCTTCTTGAAGTGTTAACAAGTTTCTTAACGACAAAGTTTCTTAAAATGTTCAGAAACTAAAAAAAAAAATAAAAAAGAAGAGCAAACTAAACCTAAAGGTAACAGAAGGAAGGAAATAGTGACAATTATAGGAAAAATCAGTGAAAAGAAAAGCATAAAAACAATAGAGTACAACAGTTAAAAGCATTAAGTTTGTTGAAAAACTCAGAAAAGCCCCGTGCCAGATGTCTTCACTGGTGAATGTGTTACCTATTTAAACAAGGAATAGTTTTCTCCTAACTCCAGGAAAGTAGAGATCAGAGCACTTTTCAGCTCATCCTATGATGCCATTATTACCCTCATTTCAAAGCATTTCTAACAAAAAATCTGTAGCTGACATCATCTTTAATGATAAAAAACTGAATGGCTTTCCTCTAAGATTGGAACCACTATATTCCTATACAACATTGTAAGGAATATTGTAACCAGTTCAGGTACTTAAGAAATAAATGAAACAAAAGAAGTGTAAAACCTATATTCTGAAAACTATGAAACTTTGCTATGGAAATAAAGATCTAAATAAGAGATACTCCAGGTTCTCAACCTCAAAATTGTTTGGCAAATGGGCTGATAATTCTTTATTGTGGGTGTTGTCCTAGGCACTGTAATATGCTTAGCACTATCTATGCTTTACATGCTCTTGCTTTGACAAACAAGGATGTTTCTAAACATTCACTACCAAATTTCACTTGAAGGGCAGACCACCCTGGTTGAGATACGTAGAAAGCATCAGTATTGTTCCTATGTCTTTCTCCCTCAATTAATCTATGTTTTTAATACCACATCTTCCACAATCTCCAGGCAGAAATTTTGCAAAAGTTGAAAACTGATTTTTATTTAGAGACCTAAAGAACCATATTAGGAAATGTTGAGGCAGAATATTCAACATTTTCTTACTTTGAAAATGTAAATTTACAGCAATCAAGACAGTAGGGATGGATAAGAATCGATGCAGCAGAAAATGGGAATGAAATTATAAAACTGTTTGATTTACAATTGAATTTTTTTTTACAATGTTGCCAGTACATTTTAAATGTGCAAAAGATAGTCTTTTTTTTTTTTTTTTTAAGAAACAAGAGTCTCACTTCATTGCCCTTGGTAGAGTGTTATGGCATCACAGCTCACAGCTACCTCCAACTCCTAGGGCTTAAGTGATTCTCTTGCCTCAGCCTCCCGAGTAGCTGGGACTACAGGCACCCCTCAAAACTCCTGGCTAATTTTTTTTTTTTTATTGCATTTTGGCTGGGCCGGGTTCATACCCACCACACTCCAGTATATGGGGCTGGTGCCCAACCCACTGAGTCACAGGCACCGCCCCAGAAAGAATAGTCTTTTTTTTTAATTTTTCATTTTTTTAAATTAAATCATAGCTGTGTACATTCATGCAATTATGGGGTACATTGTGCTGGTTTTATATACAGGTATATACTTTTCAACAAATAATTTCGGGTTTTTTTTTTTTTTTTTTTTTTTTTGAGACAAAGCCTCAAGCTGTCACTCTGGATAGATTGCTGTGGCATCACAGCTCACAGCAACCTCCAACTCCTGGGCTCAAGTGCGTCTCTTGCCTCTGCCTCCCAAGTAGCTGGAACTACAGGCGCCTGCCACAATGCCTGGCTTTTTTTGTTGTTGTTGCAGCCATTGTTGTTGTTTGGCAGGCCGGGCTGGATTCAAACCCACCAGCTCAGGTGTACGTGTCTGGCGCCTTAGCCCGTTGAACCACAGGTGCCGAGCCTAATCTAGGATTTGCTGATAATCACATGCACAAAAGATGAATTTAGATTCTTATATACACAAAAATTTACTTGAAAAAGGATTATAAAATTCTGCAATTTTCTCAGCATAGTTTTTGTTCTTTAAAAAAAAATCAGTAGGCTCGGTGCCTGTGGCTCAACAGGCTAAGGTGCCAGCCACATACACCTGAGCTGGCGGGTTTGAATCCAGCCCAGGCCCGCCAACAACAACAACAATGACGGCTGCAACCAAAAATTGGCCAGGCGTATGGCAGGCGCCTGTAGTCCCAGCTACTTGGGAGGCAGAGGCAAGAGACTCACTTGAGCCCAGGAATTGGAGGTTGCTGTAAGCTGTGATGCCACGGCACTCTATCCAGGGTCACAGCTTGAGGCTCTGTCTCAAAAAAAAAGGCTCTAGGCTCAGTGCCTATGGCTCAATGGGCTAAGGCACCAGCCACGTACACCTGAGCTGGTGGGTTCCAATCCAGCCCGGGCCCTCCAAACAACGACGGCTGCAACCAAAAAATAGCCAGGCATTGTGGTGGGTGCCTGTAGTCCTAGCTACTTGGGAGGCTGAGGCAGGAGGCTCGCTTGAACCCAGGAATTGGAGGTTGCTGTGAGCTGTGGTGCCACAACACTCTATCCAGGGGGACAGCTTGAGGCTTTGCCTCAAAAAAAAAAAAAAAGAATCAAAATGATAAACAGTGTAGCTTCATATAAAGGAATATTACAGAGCTATGAAAATGATAAGCTGTATAGCTATACATAACAATCTGGATAAATCCTATGAA
>CAUYON010117401.1:0-17511 GCA_963573935.1 Arctocebus calabarensis
AAGCATCAATGTTTAACACATGCTTACTAGTGAGTGACCGACCTTATCTCATTCTGGAACACTGAGTTACTCAGGGGATTACCCCCCAAGTCAGGAAACGTCTCTAGGCTTGCCAGGAGACTGTCCTGTTCTCAGCATTTCTTTTTAATGGGATAAGAATCAGTAACTGTCCTTTCAAGCATGGTGTCCAGTCCTATACAAATGTCTACTCAAACTCTTTTTCTGTCATACAACATAGTATTGCCACAAGTACAGAAAGGACTACAATGCCACACTGACTAATTATCATTTGTCAGCATCTCTGCCAAGAATTCTAAAACCTGTAAAACTCGGAGCATTAGAGCTCTGATACTTGGGCATGAATTCTCAAGAAATTTGTCCTAAACAAGAAGTCTAAGGAAACAAGTATGGTTAAAAGCAAAACATCCTGCTTTACCCAGATCGCCTAGAATTTCGTGTAAATTGTCCTCTGTCCAGCTTTAAGGGTATCATATCAACTGCAGGCTATATAAGGACACTCTCTCACAATTTTAAGCAGTAAGGGCAGATATCTAAGCACATCATACGGGGTCCCAGACATAAAGAATCATACGCTACCAGTTCATTCATCAGTGTATTGACCAGTGTTATTAGTGATAGATCACTTTTATTTTTGTACACACTGCTGGGTTTAATTATTAGGATCATCATTAAATTAGTGATGATAATGTAAAAGGAAGAATATTTCTTTTAAAATATATTTCAGGTATACATATATATTATATATTAAAGCATTTTTAAATCAAAATAAAATTAGAAGCAGCTGATTTATAAATGAATGAACTTCCATGTGCCTCTCTAACTTTAAAGTAAAACATGGCAATGAAGTGCTTTGATGGTATATAGTAACTATACCAACAATGAGCAATTGGGGATAATCACTATAAATAGATAAAAAGTAGCAATAAATTATTAACAGATAAGTTTTTCCCTGTTATATGATACAGTGATAGTGTTGACTATGTAACAGGCAATATAAAAATGGAAGTGCATTTTCCCTAGCAGAATTTATGAAGCAGTCTCTGTTAATTCATTTTCTCACTGAACTATTTTCTAAATCAATAAAATGATTTTCAAAATCAAAGTATATTAACACTAAGCACCATTAGAAAATTTAGAATCCACATGTAAATCAACTTCATGAAAGATTCTATTCATTCTGAAACTCACTTCATTGCTTAGTAAAAATGAAGTTACTTCAGAAGGCACATTTACTTTTGAAAATTACTATCACAGGCAATCTGTAGTACTGAAGCGGTAATGTGTTAGGTAAAATCCATTAATGTCTCATTACATAGAAGCTTCTTTTAGAAAAGCTTCTAATCTCTTTCAGAATGCACCAATAGAACACAGAAAACTTCATTTTCAGTACCAACCGCTATACAAAGTTGCCAAACTTAACGTAAGTGTTCATTCTCAGCTTAATCAATTTTTGAAAAGGAAGAAGCTAATTGTCAACTTTGTGGCCAAATCTTAATGGCAACAAAATATAGAATGATTTTAAGAACTGAAAAGTGATCTATTAACTCTCAAAATGACATTAGCTTTTCACTCTTACTGTTAATTATTCTGGCAGAAAAGAATTCACAAAAAAAAAAAATACACTTGGGAAAGCCACAAATCAAATATTGAATGAAATGACAAAGAATTTATATCGCTTTTCAAAAGAAAAGAGACATAATGACCTATTATGAAAGACATTAAATAGCTTCTTCTATAACCTTACAGAAATTGATTTGAACATGGAACCATCTTCGATTAACTCTTCCTTATAATATTTTTTGGATGCTGAACTTCTATACAGAAAAAAAAGTGAGAATTTTCCAAAGAATTAATTTTAAAAATAAATTTATTTCCTTTATTCATTCAATGTCTATTTAAAGAAAAGTTATTAATTACCTTCTGTTAATCAGGATACATTTGATTGCAAAGAACAGAATGCCATGACGAATTAATTCATTATAAAAAGATAATTTATATTGCCTGGATTCTAAAATTTAAATCAATAATACCATCAGGTTGCTTTCTCTTTCATTTGCTTGGCTTTGCTTGCCTTCACTTATCTTTGTCTATTCATCTCATTTCTTTCTTCTGCAAATAGACATCTACTTGCTGGTAAAGGTGGCCTTCCAATCGCTCCAGACTTTATACATAACAAACCCCCGAAAGAGAACTACTATATGCTAACTGACAGATCAGAAAATTCTGAATAATGGGATAATTCATCAGCTTGCACTCCAGGTCAACGATCAATGAATGATAATCCCATCAGCACCATAAGTAAGGGAGAAGTTATCTAAAGGAAACACAGTGATAATTTTTATTAAAAAGAGATGGAAAACCATGGTAAGTAGACTGATCAAACAAATAAAAAACAATCCAACACAGTCAACTACAACTTTTATGTCTAAACTGTTTACAACTTCGATATACACCAATCACATAGCCTCCTATTAGATACCTAAAAAGTACAGAGTTAATGCACTTCTTACAGAGTAGGTGTTTATAACTTCATTTGTTATAAACAACAAAATTGTTGATACAGAATGATAAATATACAATCATAATTATCAAGGAAAATATCTAAAATAACAAATTAATGATATAATATTTAAAAACTATTTTCATTTATAATTTTCAAGTTATTTTTCCTTGATTATTACATTTTAATAATATTCTTATGAAAATTATATATACAAGATATATCAAAATGATATATCAAAGTGTTGGAATTCTGGAAAAAATAACAAGTACCAAAAAAATGTTAAAAACTAAGGATAGTTGTAAACTATCTCAGGTCATGAATCACTGTCCAAAATGTTGGAATTTGGAAGCTCGTGGTAATTCTGAACTTTTTTCTTCCTTAAATCCCACATGATTTTGTCCTTGACCCAGCCAACATGTTCATAAATGAATGTTGTACTCTCTCATTAGTCTACACCTCTCTGTTATCTTTCAAAGCACCTAGTACCATCCCTTGTACCTAATAATACCTGCTCTAAAATTCTAGGATTCTACATATCAGTGATTCTCAAAGTGTGATCCTGGAACTGTTGGCTTTTCTGGGACACTTTCATGAGATCTACAACGTCAAAACTGTTTTCACAGTAATATAAAATTTTAAAAGTTGATTGACCTGGCTTTAGAGTCTGCATTATCGCTAACTTTTAGAAGAAACCATTTGTTACATTTTAGTGTAGTTATCAGACAAAAATTCCATAACTATCTGAAAAGACCATAGACCATTAAAATGTCTCTCCCTTTCCAACTACACGTCTGTGGGAGACAGATATGTGTGCTCTTTTATCGTAACATTATCTAGCAAGATATTGACTGCAGATGCATTTATAAAACCAGCTTCACAGAGACATGAAAGAGATTTGCAAAAATATAAAACAAGGCCACTCTTCTCAATATACCTTTTGTTTTAAAAATACGATTACGAGCTACAAAAATGTTATGTCTGCTATAGTGTTTAATTTTTTAATTTCACCTAGTTTATATACCATGTTTACAATTTCTGTTTTAAATTGAATACAGAAAATATCAATAGATTAAAAACAGAAGACCTTTGGTGTCCTCAGTAATTTTTGAAAGCATTCATTGTTTCCCGATCAAAAAGCTTGAGGCCATTGCTGTATGCAAATGTAGATGATATATTTAGCCAAATTTTACTCTGTACAACCAAGTGAAATGCAAAACTCTTGTCAGCATGAGCTGAGCAATGTCCATGAGACAGCTGCTAAAGATTAGGGCTGCTATTAGAATACTACCTAGATCAGAGTATGGAGATCAAATTATCTCCCCCAGAATGAAGGGGGTAAAGTTTAAACTTCCTCAAAGTGTTTTCTTTTGCTCAGTGAAGACAGAGCTTGAGGAAACATTCAAAATTTCTGTTCCCAATATATGTATTGTTGGTCTGATACAGAAACCATGCAGGTAAATAAAATGAATAAGATAATTTCAGGTTGTGATAAATGTTATGGAAAAAAATGAGACCAAGAAAAAGTTTACAAAAAACTTGCAAAGAGTACATTAGAACTTATATGAGATAAGGGACGTTCCCTCTCAGAAGGAAATTTTGAACTGAGATTTGAATGGTAAAAAGAAACCAGATAGTGATGGGTACTGGAAAAAAAAAATTTAGACCTCATTCTGGGATATGTTAAGTTTGAGTTGCATGTAAGACATCCAATTGAAAATTTTGAGTCAGCAGCTTTATAGAAAAATTTGTAGTTCTGGGGCAACTTAGAAAGTTGTACTGCTGTGAATCCACAATCTAACTGTGTTCAATAGATTATAAATACTATTCACTGAGTGGGTAAGTTAATGCAGCATCTATTTCCCTGACTCTTAATTTTTACTATTTGTGTAATCTTAGGTTTAACAAATTCATTATTAACTATCTTTCATTCTTGTTTCATATGAAGAAAAATGATAACCAAACAGGAAGTCTGAGCATTTAACTTGTAGAAATATTCCTAAATAATTCTTAAATTAAAATAGTTCATAAAAATTGAGATTACTTACCTACCACATGAAAACCTTTGGAATAGCTAAGAAAATTTATATTTCTCATACTGAACCTGTTATGTATCCTTCCATAACAGGCTTGGCTATGATAGGCATAAGTATTCATTTGTGTGTTCATTCATTCATGCAGTCACTTATTCTTTCATTTTTGTCAGAACTTGTTGAGTCTCTACGGTGGCCCATGTGATCTGCACATGTAAGGGCAATGTCTATCACTGCCTTATAGGCCAGTGCTGGACTCCAGCCATATTTCAAAAATGGTAACCAGCACTCTGGATCTAAGAGAACGGCAATCACTGAAAGTTTCAGGGCAACAGAAAATGTAATTTTCTAGGAATTTCCTAGAAAAATCAGGACATGTTTTATAATATTTTAAATGAAATTTGAAATAGAAGATAGAAACTTTAACCCGAGCAAGAGCAACATCATATCATCTAATGGAGATATTATTAAACAATTGGAATATTTTTAAAGATAAACTGAAAAAGTTGGTGGAAGAAAAGAAGGTAGAAAATAGAGACAGAGAAAAGGATAAGAAAGTTAAAAAATTCAAGTGAACCCTCTAAACTGAGGCAGGGACAGTTGGGATAAAAAGTGGCGTCCAAGTAACAGACTTTGAAATTTGAGAGCAGATAATATCAGTCGCCTGGAGATGTTGAGTATAAAATGAGAGAGAGGCATTCCAACTGGGAATGTCTAGTTGAATGGGCAGATTTGAAAGAAGGTTGAAACTTAATCTTTAAAGCATCATTCTATCAGTTTAAGATATAACCAGGAACACGATAACCTCACAAAAGTAAAGAATGACAAAAAAATATACACACAATATTTAGATAGAAGAAAAAGAGCACATGTAAAACAAACAAAAACTGAGTAGACAGGAAGACAGTGGCACAAAAACCAAAGGAGGAAGGTTTGCTAAGGAGAGATAAATTAAAAATGCCAGAAGACAAAGTTATAATTTAAAAAGTATAACAATTTAAATAAATTTTGATTCAGTGATGCAAGATAAAGAAAAAGAAACAGTAATTGTTTTGCCATTCCTCACCAATGTTCAGAATTTTGCTACAATACTGTGTTGAATTTTGAAAAACATAATTCAAGAGAAAGCTCTTTGGGGAAGATTTGAAAGAGAGTTGAAATACTTTAAGATTTGGCACAACAATAGAAGATTAAAGAAAGTAGTGCTCTTCAGTCTAAAGAAAGAATGATTTAATGTAGTTCCTTGAGTAGTCCTCACTTACATGGAGGACTCTCAAATGGAGAGTCTCCTCTGGAACAAACCCTTGGAAGTCAGAAGTTAAGAGCAGAATATTTCACTAGGAAATGCGGTATTTTAATTTAGGAGAACAGAACAAGTTTGTGATATAGAAAAGGGAATGTGTATTTGATCTTGTTTGTGTAGGGAAACAGTAAAGAGGAGTCATAGAGAAACTATCATGTCCCTAAAGGTACATCAGTGTTTAATTGAGGAAAACAATGTCTCGCTGAAACATTTTTGTAGTTTTATATTCAGAAAAATATATTGACATGATTGTGTTTGCAGACTACTTGAAGGTAGCATTTTATGAAGATTAAACAGTTTTGCTTCCAGGTAATAAGTGTGTAAAACTGTTATCTTAATATTTCCTCTAGGTTTCAATAGTGGGTGCAGTTTTTTTATTTCTAGAATGGGTATGGCAAGCAGAGGAAGATCTTGCTTATCATCCTCAATGACTTCTGTACCTGGAAGGGATTATAACCATGAGATTTATTCTTTAATATTTATTAGCTACTGTGCCTCTGTATTCTGGGATGTACCTGAAGGTTGAAGCTATAATTTAGTAACAAAAGTAAGTATGAACTTGGAGTATTTTTGCAATCCAAGAAAATAAGGTAAATTTAAATTATCCTTATAATTCTGATTTATTATGCATCATTGTTGATCCCATTTCTGTAAAAATGGGGAAAAATGTTTGCTTAGGTGTACATGAAAACGATCTTGACTTTGAATGGTAGAATAGTATATTTTAGAAAGACATGATTTACCTTTCAAAGCTAATGGTTTATGATTTATTCTTTTACCTCCTTCCATAAAAAATGGACTTTAAGAGAATGACAGATACTTAAAATAAATTGAGCGTCTTTTTTCCTGGCTAAATTTATGATGATCTTTACTATGCTTCTAAGAAGGAAAAGGATCTCTTTAAGGATGGTGGTCTTTGGTATAAATTTAGCTATTATTGATTGTATTGTACTATAGTTGAAGTAACTAAACCGTCTGCTGATGGCAAATAGAAGTAAAATGGTCTGATTATTTCACTTTGAATTTCAAAAGGCACACAGTCAAGTTTAAATTTAGCCAGCTAAAAATAAAATAATGGAAAAAGGTGTTGTCAGCTAACTCAACAAAAATAGAAATGTTTTCATTACTTCAAAAATAATGAAAATATATTTTAGTAAAGAAGAAATCAACACTCCATTTCCTAGCATTATTTTGGAAACAGATAATGTAAAAGAAGACCAGAAGGAAAACACAGGAATAAAAAATTAAACTTTGTGATAATTAATTGTAAGGTATAATATAACCAGCAAACTAACTCCCTGTTTTATAAATATAATTAATTACATAAACATTTACCCAAGATTTTTTTATTTGAACTTATTGGAAAGAAATTAAAGTATTCATGTGTAAATGAATGTATGTGTTTATATGTATACACAAAATGTACATATACACATATAGTATAAAATGTATTTATATATGTATTATATATGTATTGTTATATATTAATGAATATATATAAATATGTTTGTGGGTATGTATAGGTATATATATGCTTTAAATATGTCTTGGTTTCCATAGAGTGAAGTAGAAAATAGAAACCATTTAGTAGTTTTATAGATCTTGCAAAAATTAATTACAAAGTCTTTTGATGTTATAACACATAATACCATACTAAATTTAGTTAACTATAGCATATAATAAACTTTTACACACACAGCTTTATATTTTGGCTAAGAGAGAAATTACTGCAAATATGCTCCTTATTGAAACGTGTGCTTTATATTTAAAAAAGAACTGCAGAAAACAACTGCAAAGAAAAACCCCTGCACAAACTGATGAGGGTGTAGCACTAGTTGCAATTAAGCCTATTCCTTTTGAAATTCATTTCTTTTTGGTACAATATGATAAAAATTGAACATCCTGTAAATTAGGAATATGCATCACGTATTCGATTTCATATTTTGGTTAAATAGTCCATTTATCCCAATTTCAGAGTCCAATTTTAAAAATTAGTGCATTTTTTTAAATCAAATACTATTGAAAGAAGTTATGTGTAAAAATTTCACAGTTGTGAAATGTCAAATACAATCATAATGCCACAGTTAAAAATAAGCAGAAAATTAATTAAATTATTTTGATAATTGAGACCAATATACAAATATGTTTTTTTCATTATTACTTGTAAATCACACAAAAAGCATATATGAAAGGGAGAATCATGGAATTGAGGAAGTGGACAATTAAAGTAGGCTTTTACGTTTTTAAATGATATGATTAACCCTAAAGGAATCTATGTTGAAGAAGATGACTATCAATCATGAGATGATTTTAACCTATTAACATAAGTTCCGTGAATAAAATTTAAAGTATGTGTAAAAAAGGAAATACTAGAGTGCTTTGACATATATTTATGTAGTGTTAACTATTATCCATTCATTAAAAAATTAGAAGCTTAGTATTAAGATGGTGCTTAGGATAGGGTGCTTAGCATAAAGAAATGCATAAAATGTGGTTCTTCAGTTTGAGTAACTGAAGACTCCATGCAGAAGGCCAGCATTGTAATAGAGCTTTTGTGTTCATGAATCCATCATCTATCACATATGTTTCTCAATTTTCTCAGGCTGTAATAGCCTGTCCTTATTTCTCAGATCCAAGACTTTCCCACCGTGGTTGTCTGTACTTGAAATTTGCTGTGCCTGGGATGTCTGACAAGGCTGGCTACTTCACCCTCCATGGTTTGGGCATGTTTTGGGCATGTACTACTATTTTAATATGCATCCTGTCTTTTTTTCTTTTTGTTTAAAATTCTGTTTGGAAGAGAAGATTAAATTTTTTCAAAGCCAAATAAAACAGTAGACTACAATTTCTTAAACTTCTTTGCTTTTGGAACACACATACTTCCCACATGTGAGGATATGAATTAAGGAACATTCCACTGGACACTTCTTTGGGAAAGCTTTTGCTTTCCTAAAAACAGACAGCACATGACTATTCCTTACTTCTTTCTGCTTTGAACAGAGGTGGAAAAAAAATTATGGAAAAAGTGAAGGAAGTGTTTTTGCATATTATGCAAAAATGTTAGGAAGCTTCTATCAGGTTAAAGAAATGTTGATGAAAGAGACCAGACATATTAAGGAGTAGAATTTATGTTTTAGTGATAAATTCTAAGAAAAATGGAAAAAATTCAGAAGATGAAATACTTTTGGTGGAACAGTGAAACCCATTTTATTCATTGTGATTACAAAGTGACTACAGAACAATAAGGTACCATATATAATGATTATCAATAGGAAATAGTTGTTCCTAACATATTGCTCAGATAAATTGTCACATCTGAAGATACAAACATACAAGTATTTCTTGAAATCAATGGGGAAAATACATCATACTCTGTAAGCTAGAGTATAAAAGATGGGATAAAAAGATGTTCAGGAAGTTTGGGAAGGTCAATGTTGAATGGACAAGATTGGGGAGAGAGAGGGAGAGAGAGAGAGAGAGAGAGAAGACAGATGGAGAAGATACAGTGAAAGATCTAAGAAAATCAGGAAAAAGTCCCAAAATATAATTAACAGGGTAGTTAGTTATCTGATGATAAAATGTTTAAATGCTAACTGTATATCAAGTTAAAAAACAAACTCAAAAATGCAGGTAGATTTAGAAATTGAGCTCTCTACTCTCTTAGAGTAATAGAAAAAATTGTGTTTTATGTAATTTTTCTACTGGTAAGTATGTGCACAGAGCACTTTCTGCTTTTTGCAAACGAACAGCAGGAAAAGAGGAAGGGTCTGTATTAGTGCATGATAGTGCATATATCTGCATTGTGATAAATGTGGTAGTAGAATCAATTATAATTTAATGTAGGAAAACAAGAGATTTACTGCTTCTGGCACTCAAATGTTCTGAAGTATATTATGCCTACCACACACAACTTAAATCAACCGCCCTATTGAATATGACTATCTAGTGCAATATAATAGAACATAACTTATTAGTGCATATGACTCCATCAAGTACAACCTATCCATTTTCAGATACTATTTCCAGTTATTTTAGAAATTTAAAATGACAAAAAACTACTAGCAAATATCACTGAGATGGGAGCAGCAGGTCACACTATTCTCTCAATATGAGAAAAACATCCTTCTATTTATTGAGGGATATTTCCAACTTAGAGTTATACAACCATAGCTGAGTTTGTACTTCCACATTACATGGTAGAGTATTTCATGCACACATAGTGTCTTACTGAGTGGCATTCATTATTGTTGCTGCATGTTTTCGTGTGTCATAGGACATGAAACTTAACAAATGCCACTCAGCATGACACCACGCATTAACATGAACACAGTTAAGAGACACAGACATATCAAGGTTATGAACCCTTATGAGTTGTTTGTATGGTGTTGCTGATGCACACATGCAGTGGTAAGTTTGTGAATGTCATAGTTAGACTATGTATGATGCCAGCTCTGATGACTATTCCAGAAGAAGAGTTCCAAAATTGCTTTGAAGAATGGACTAGGCAGTGGCACAGTACATAGCTTCCCCAGGGAATTACTTTGAAGTTGACTGTAGTGATATTCAGCAAAGAAACATGTGGTACTTTTTCTAAAGAGAGTTTGTGAACATAATTGTTTGGCCTCAAATTTAATGGTAGTTCTTATAAGAAATGAGGCATGCAATATAACCTAACCTCTATTCTGTGTTTTCTACAAAAATCTTTGATAAATTTTTAACAAGGCATACTTAAAACATTAGTTTGAAAGGAAACAAATTTATTATCTGAAAGTGGAAGTTATATTTGTCACTCAAATCCTTGTATGTGATGGATTTGATTTCATGAAGTGATGTCACTTAAGTTGTTCTTGTAATATGTTACATATTTGTTTGCCAAAGATGAGTATTGTGATGCAAGGTCTGAAAATGTAAGAAAATTGGTGAATATGAAATGACAAAGATAATATTAGAAACAGATTTTTAAAAAGATTTAAGTAGACTTTCTTGTCTGACACAAAATTTGTTCTATAATTCAAGAGATGACCCAAAACACTTTTCTAGCAAATAATAATGATATTAAAGTTATATTGTTTAAAGTATGTTAGTCAAATTGCTTTAATGGTTTATATGCAATATCCAAACACAAAAGAGAAATATATCTCAACGAGAAATCTATCACACCACCCACAAATCAAAGAGTTTATCAGGGATTTCTTTTAACATTTACAAACACTACTAATACTTATCTTCTTTTGATAGAAAAGGAAAATCTGCATTCTTTTGATATTTATTAGACTACTCATAACTTGCTCCATTTTAGACCTATTACAAACTTAAAAGATAATTTTTCTACCATGGAGCTCACAAAAAATCCCAAACCAGAGAATATGCTTAAGAAACATGTATTCTGTAGTTTTTATGAAATAATAAGTAATAGGCACACTATCCCTTGCTGTAGAGAAAAGAACCTCTTCGGTGGCCAGGAATAAGAGGCATATTGCAAATACGAAAAGATGTATTATTTTATTACTGCATAATTGAATAATGGAGAGAGCTTTTTGCTTCTTGTTTGATCATTTTCCTAGTGCCAAAGTAATGGTGGTTTACTGACCAGGGTAGTTGCCTGACAGTGACATTGACACAGTGATGGTGCAGTGCTCGCTGCTCATAGATAAGACAACTATTCTTTTAGAAAGTTAGTTTTGCAGTTTGACTTCCAAAATGTTTCCTAAAATCTTAAGCCAAAATCTCCCTTTTTGAAATCCTAACTAGGATTATGTGAGCCATTTCATAACACGTAATTAATTCTTTCCTTCTTAAAATTCCCAGAGGCGATTTTTTTTCATTTCACTGTTCTTTGACCAGTAGTGTTGATTGTAAGAATTAAATGTAATGTTAATCGTTTTACACAGTGATTGTGATATAGCCAAGGTTCAGCAAAGGTTCAGGTGCATCATGATTATTTAGGAGTCCTCATATATATGAGACATATATGAGACATCAGCTATAGCTAAGGAATTGTAGATAGAATATACTTTTGAGAAAAGTTAAAAACAAAGTAAATTCCTGGGAATTTTGAGATACTTTCTGGCTATCTTTTATAATTCCTCTTGTAATTTACGTCAATCTCAGAACAGTGACCTTATTTGTCTCTTCACATCTGAAGTGGCAGATACCATTCTGCCCAACTTATAACTCAGAATATTAAAACTCATTCATGATCGCCTGCCTTAAAATACAGTATGGAACATAAGAAAGACCTGGTGATTGACTGAGGGAATGAAACTTCTCTTTGGATGTACTGTGAGCTTATTTACCTAAATTTTAAATTCAAGGCAGAAAGAATGTTATTGTATTTCATCTGACATAAGGAGAAAGTGAATTTTTCAGGCCAGTTGAAGACAATGCACTCCTAATAAGTTCACATAATAGTAATACTCACAATTATGGAAAACTTGCACATCAAGAGAGTGTTAGAATATGAAGTTCTGAACACCAGGACTGTCTTGCCCACTGAATATCATGGTCTTTGCTCAGAGTCTGTGATGGTAACTCACTTAAACATCATTATTGCTGCCGTCATCAATGTCAGAGCAATAGCAAAACATCTACTAGTTATTGTCAATTTATAATTTGTTCATATAACACTGGCTGAGGAAAGGTATTTCAAAGCCAAATTTACCCAGGAACTGAGGCTCAAAGAAATTACCCACAGATACAAAGTTCAAAATTTACAAAGCCAAAAGTTGAACCACAGATTTGTCTAAAACAAATCTTAAGTTATGAGTAAGAAAAATGACCTTTAGTGTGAAATATTGTTTTTACTATGACATTCTAGAGATGATGCCTCTATTCGCCTTTCCCAATTATCATTTTCATCTGCTGACCACAATGGGAATTTCACTGACCATTCTGTTCTGACAACTAAGGCTGTTGTACCTGTTCAAGTTTCTTCTCTTCCTTAAAGAAAAAAAAAAGTTCTATAAGAATTTACTGCTTGAAACTAGATTTTCTCTCTGTGACTAAATAGTTGCACTTAGAACAAAATATCATATTATTATGAATTGGAAAACTGCCAAAGAAATAAGAAAAAGATATATTTACATGGAATGGATAGATTGAACAGAAAATAAAAGATAAATATTTTAAGATTTTTACAACATAAAAATACAACAAAAAAAAAGAAAAATAGTGAAAAAATTTTGAAAACTGTTATATAGCTATCCTGTTTTCTCTACAGTATATTTTAGATATTCGTAGAATTCACTTCATTTCATTAGGGACAATTAGGTCACATTATGAAGACACAATTACAAAGAATTGGAAAGCTGTCCAGATATCTCTTTAGCTCGAGAGTTGATTTGTCTCCACATTTACAATCATGCCAGGAAAAAAACTGCATTATTCTTTCAGTTTAATGTAGAACATCAACTTGAATTGAGTGGCTTCATTCACAAATCCTTTCAACTTATATTTGTTTATAGCCTACCAAGCACTGGGCCTGGTGCTAAGTTCCCGAGATGGGAAAAAAAAAAAAAAAAAGGAATTCTTTATGGTTCCATATACTGAGAAGATTGTTGTCAAACTAAACTCTGGGAATATAAAAATTCTTTCCTGGTAATTTAGATAAATATGGGAAAGAAATCTCAATATCCCTTCCATTTCATTGTTCTAAAATATCCAGGTTGGGACCAGGCACAGTGGATCACATCTGTAGTGCCAGCACTCTGGAAGGCCAAGGCAGGCGGATTGCCTGAGCTCAGGAGTCCAGACTAGTCAAGCAAGAGAAAGACCTTGTCTCTACTAAAAATAGAAAAAGCAAGCCAGGCATTGAGGCAGGTTCCTGTAGTCCCAGCTACTTGGGAGGCTGAGGCAAAAAGATGGCTTAAGCCCCAGAGTTTGAGGTTGCTGTGAGGTGTGATGCCACAGCTCTGTACCCAGGGAGACAAAGTCAGACTCTATCTCGAAAATAATAATAATAATAATTAAAAAATGATAAATAAATAAATAAAATATCCAGGCTTCATTTGGACAACAATACATATATATTAACTGAATATATTGATCACTAAGTGCTTATAGCAATCTAAAATTTCTTTATAGTTATGTGAAATTGTTTATTTCATAAATATATCAATTTTGATATGTAAGTATTATCATATCAATAACCTAAAGTGAAGCAACCTCTATCACACCCCTTATGGTAGGAACATACATATTTATTATTGATAAATTATAATACAGATAATCTACTGATACATAATTGAGTTTAATTTATCCTCTCTAATTTCTATTTAAATCTAATCTCCATCAATAAATCCTCCCAGTAAACTCTACCTTTCACTCCAAAATCTCTGGCCTCATAAGCACATCTTAAACATTTGTGTATTACCTTCATCATTACCAAACATAGACTCATTTTGTCTATGGCTTTCAGATGTCACTAGATAATAAATACCATAAAGCCATAAGTCCTTTTTCATTCACAGCAGTGTTCTAAAAGTGGAAGAGGATCAAGTTAAAAAAGTGCAGACATCTATCTAGAGACGTCAAAGACATTGCTGGAAAAGTCACATACAAGGTCTGACAGTTTGCAAACTCTGTGTTCACAAACTAATCCTAGAAAATGTGTCTCATCCCTGATTGGTAAAAGTCACTATGGTCACGTTTTAAATACTCCCCTCAGGCAGCTGCGCCCCCATACCAGCAACTAGTGCACCCTTTAAAGCAATCTTGGACCTCTTTTCCTGAAATGGCCATCACAGCTGTCATCGTATTACCCTTGATGTCCTGAATGCCTATAAAATGTCTTCTTTTCAATATTTCTCGTATCTTTGGGTAAAAAAAAAATGGCATTAATGTTGGGGTCGTATCAAGTGTGTAGGAGGGAGGGTTTTGGTATAGTTACTTGTTTACTAGCTAAAAACTTCCCCACAGGCAGTGCCCTGTGAGCTGGTACATTATCCAGTGAAGGTGGAAGCAAGAGCCACACCTTCCTCATGCCAAGGTTTTCAGTTCAGATTGTCCTGTTTCTCTATTGATGTTTACTTATTCTGCTATGCTTCTTACAGTCATTCAGTGATTTTGATGCACAACTTGATAAATTTTTACAATATTTTTGTCAGTTCTGCTTATTATTGACTGCCCTGACCTATTCTCATCAGATGCTTTCCTTCCCCTCAAAAAAGCATTTAATCCATTTGCACACTGCCGTTTTCTTCATGACATTATCCCCATAACCTTTGACTAATGTATCCTTGACTTCATTTCCACTCTTGCCAAGTTTTAACAAACATTAAGAAACATAATGTTTGTTCCTTGCTCTAATTCAAGCCCCAACATTCTTATGATGGCACATATAAGCATGCCAAAACAATAATCAACGGCACTCAGCAAGACACCAACTTACATCTCCATGGATGTGGCAGGGTTATGAAACCTCACCAAGTTGTTTGTACAGAGCTGCTAATGTAAGCACAAATTGTCAGACTTGTATGAGCCATTGAGGAGTGAAGGCTCAATAGGAGTTCTCTGGGCTAGAATTTTTCACACACGATAAATACCAGGTGAAAGGGGAAAAGGAATTGAGAAAAGATTGTTCAGTTGGAGAAAAATACAATCCAAGGTTCCTAGACTGAAACATTTGAGGCAAATTTTAGAGGAAAGAAAGCTGATTTCCTAAATAAGAATATGAGCTGAAATAGTTTATTATGTAATCCAGTAAGATCTGGTGTTCAAGTATTTCTTGGCAATGAAAACTCCTGAGTTCAAGTTGTTCTTGTGCCTCTATTTCCTGAGTATCTAGGACTACAGCCACGGACCACTGTGCCTGGCTAGTTTTTCTATTTTTAGGAGAGACTGGGTCTTGCTCCTGCTCAGGCTGGTCTGGAGCTCCGAACTCAAGCAATCCACCTGCTCTGGGTTTTCAATGTGCTACAATTACAAGTGTGAGTCACCGTGTCTGGCCTTAAAATATTGTTTTTGATATGCTAGATATAAAACCAATAAAAGTAGAATGCCAATAATTAGCATGATGAGACAACTACCCAAATATCTTCTTGTCACAACCACACCATCTTCCCAACACAAGTGACTTGATTGTCTAAGTTTAAAGATATTGTATTATGTTCAAATAGTAGCTTAACTTTTTTTTCAAATAATGCTTCCAGGAAGTAAAGGATTTGGCTCATTTGCATTGGAAGTGAAGCCTCCTCAAAAAAACTAAACATAGAACTACCATATGATCCAGCAATTTCATTGTTAGTTATGTACCCAGAAAAAAGGATTTCAGAATATTGAAAGGGAACCTGCACTCACCTGTTTATTGCAGCACTACTCACAGTGGCCAAGATTTGGCAACAACCAAAGTGTGCATCAGCAGGAGTATAGAAGAGGAAATTGTGGTGCATACAATGGAATATTGCATAGACATAAAAAAGAATTAGATACTGCCATTTGCAATGACATGGATGAAACCAGAGAGAGTATTCTGGTAAGTGAAATAAGCCAAGCACAGAATAACAAGAGTCTCATGTTCTCATTCCTTATGTGGGAGCTAAATATTAAAACAACTGATCTCATGCACACAGAGAGTAGAATGATGGTTACAAGAGACTGGGAAGGGTAGCAGGAAAGGCAGATAGAGTGGAGATGGTTAGTGAATGCCAAATATAATTAGATTGTTAGATAGAATGAAAAATTGTTTGTAGCATAACAAAGTGTAATTTTAATAAAAGAGTGGAATTGGAATGTTCCTAACACAAAGAAATGAAAAATGCTTGAGATGAGGGATACCCCAATTACCCTGATTTAATTGATTCACATTATATGCATATATCAAATATCACATGTACCCTATAAAGATATGCAACTATTATGTACTCATAATAATTAAAAAATTTTAAAACCTTGCAAAAATGTAGGCAGAGCAATTAGAAGATGAAGACACTTAGAATTACGAATGCGCTAGCTTTAAGAGGGTTCCTGCATCACTTCTGGGGCAGTGACAAGTCTATAGCAGAGGGGACAAGTTCCAAGGAGTTTAATGTGAGAGTTTAGTTTTTTAGATATATTTCCTTTGAAGAGTTGGCTTGAAAAACATGAGGGTTTGAAGTGAAAGAATATCTGAGTTCTTGAGTGATGGTCTTTGAGACAAGGAGAGTTATTACATATGACAATAAATCTAGCTATTTTGGAGGGATAAATTTAGAAAATTAGGATAAGATATGTATATATATTCAATCTATCCTAATTATAAATACACACACACACACATACTGAGGCAAAAGAAAAAAAAATTGGAGAGGAAAAAGCGTAGAGGACACCAAGAGTCAGAGGACCTCTGAGCAAGATGATTTGCAGCTGGGGGGCAGACCCTCGGCCTATTAGAACCCGAGCCCATGGCGAGCCTTGGGCATGTAGTCATTGTCTAATACTCCTCTCACCTGTCCTGTGCCGTCTCAATAAAAGGCTACTGCGGAGGTTGCTCGGGGCTACCCTGCAATCAAGGTTAGCCTGCCTCCTGCAAGCCTGTACTTTTTTTTTTTTTTAATAATTTTATTGAATCATAATTCTGTACATTGGTGCAATCATAGGGCACGATTCATATACATTCAGAAATGTTTTGATCGTACTGTTACAGATAGCCTTCATGGCATTTTCTTGATCACTATATA
>CAUYON010117403.1:0-11810 GCA_963573935.1 Arctocebus calabarensis
CAGCCTGGGCCAGCTAACCAACAAAGACAAATGCAACAAAAAATAGCTGGGCATTTTTGTGGGCACCTGTAATCCCAGATACTTGGGAGGCTGAGGCAAGAGGATCACCTGAGCCCAAGAGTTTGAGGTTGCTGTGAGCTGTGATGCTACAGCACTCTACCAAGGGCGACATAGTAAGGCTTTGTCTCAAAAAGAAAAAAAAAAGCTGTCTCAGACTGGTCTGCACTATGTAAGGAACCTTTTTTGGCTCAGATTCTGGTGGAAGATCTATAGTGTAAAGCAAATCCACAGCAGTAGAGTGGGAGCTGTGAGGGATCCAGAAGTTAAAAATGATTACATTGGATTGTTGGCACTTTAACTCTGTACCATGAAATTAAAAAAAAAAAACAAACTTTACAATTTGGAGATAATCCTCTCCAAATTGCCTTTTGGGGATAATCAGCTAGACAACTGGGCTACGTAATGGGAATGTGGGGCTGGGGTGAATATGTTCATAAGGTCCTGTGATCTCATTCCAACTTCCCTTTGTCCTGGAATTTATAAAATCTGTGATGTTATTGCTGGAACTTTGATGCAGCAGTTGCTAAGCACCTACTGTTGTTTCAGGCACTAGGCCTGGGCCTTGGAGTTATAGAGCCACAACAGAATCCCCATACTTGGTCTGCTATGGGAGACAAATGTACAAATAAATACCATATATCTAAATAGAATGTACAATGTCCCAAGGGTCTTGAACCATCAGTTTAGTCTGATTCCATTTTCTACTGTATGCAGCTGAGGCCCAAACAGGTTTAAGTTATGCCAAGAGGACTAGAACCTGGTTTTCTACTGACTGGTTCTCAGTTTTGCTGTACACCCTATAATATATCAGCATCATCTAATTTCTATCAGCTTTAAAAAGTCCACACTTGAGGGCAGCGCCTGTGGCTCAAGGAGTAGGGCCCTGGCCCCATATACAGGAGGTGGGGGGTTCAAACCCGGCCCCGGCCAAAAACTGGGAAAAAAAAAAAAAAATCCACACTTTACATAATGTCGCCATGGGTTGCCCTCTCTCCTTAACTCCACTTAACTATTTTTCCTTATGTTTATTGTGCTTTTATCAACGTCTTTCTTCCTCACTTGGCTCTTGAATATGATGAGGACAGGAGCCAAGTCGGCTTCAGTCTTCATCTTACTTCTCATTCCCAGCAAGGTCTGAACAACTGTCAGGCTTAATGAAGCCTTAAAGTCGGACAAATTGGGTTCGAACCTGCTTGCTCCATTGTGATATGCTTCAGGCTACAGCAGTAAAAATTCCTACTTTGGATGCAAGAATACCTTGTATACTATAAATTAAATGAGATTAGGTACTATTTGATTGCCGAGTTTTGGAGGTAGGAGGCATAGACCAGTAGCAACAATGTGGGGGGAGATTTGCACGAATTAGGAAACTGGGCCCTGCTGCCGGCAGGCTGAGCGACAGCTTCGGTGAGCGCTGGGGGCGGGGCTGCGCAGTAGTGCTGCGCGAGGGCTCTGTTGCCGGAACTAGTTCGAGTCGCGCGCCAGGACGCGCGCAGCCCTGCCCCCCGGCGGGGTGGTAACAAAGGGGGCTAGACACTCGGAGCTGAGCCTAGAGGGAAAGGGGAGGAGCACTCGGAATGTCTCGCGCTCTCAGGAGTCGCTAGGTTCGTGCTGGTGAGTAGGTTGGGCGGGCGACATAGGGCTGACCAGAGGGAGGGCCGCGTGCTCGCGCATCTTGCGGCCTAGCAGCGAGGGGCGTAGTCTGCGCGCGCAGCAGAGGACAGTGCGTCGGCGCGTGGTGATCCCCGGTCCGCGAGCGCTGTGGAGGAGTGCGGCGGGGCGGGGCCCCTCGTGCGGCTCTGCGGGACCGCGCCAAGGCCGGGACAGTTGGGGCGCGGGGGCGGAGAAGATGGACCTTCCTACACGTTAGCCGACTTTTTGTCGCTCTAGGCGTGCAGCCTTGGTTTCCTGGCAAGGCCCGTGTGATGGTGCCAGGGGGAAGGAAGCGTCTTGACAGCGCTGCAGTCGGAGCCCGGGTTCCAGGGGTGAGGAGGCCCGGGGACAGCGGATCTGGCGAGCTGGCCGCTGGCTGGGCGTGTAGTCACAATAGGAGGCGGCGGCTCAGCGAGGACCCGCGGGAGCAGCCCCGCAGGGCGGCGCCTCCCCTCTCAGGTACTGGCTGCTGGGGCCCTTGGCTCCTGAGTGAGGGCGGGACGGGCCACGGGCTGTTGGGAGCCTGCGGGGCCGAGCCTGGCGACCAGGCGGAGGTTTGGCCCGTTCGCTTGGCGCTCTTTGTTCCGGTGGTAGCGAGGAGTGCAGCCGCAGTCCGCGGGGGTCGCCGGCTGCTGCTCGGCAGATGGCCTCGCGCTCTGGCTGCTTCCCTTTTTGCCGAGGCGCAGGTGAAATGATGTCACTCAAGAGAACACTGAACCCGGTCGGAAGGGTCCTCTCTCGCTTCCTTCTCCCTCCGCGGGTTTCTGGACAGGCTACGTTTTGTTCTGAAGGGATAGAAGTCTTCCTTTTCAGGCCTGAGAGAGGTTGGTTTTTGAAACGGGAATTTTTCAGGTTATTGAGAGCCAAAGAGAAAGTTTTCGTTTTCGTGTGTACAGCTTGTTAGAGACTTCCCTTTGTGTTGCAAGAATGATACATGCTCTTATTCAGTAGAAGTTGAGTATGTTAATTCTACGACTATAAACAGAAGTAAATACTTCTATGAAATTATCATTAGCTTATGAATTGCCATTCTTGAGAGGTGGACTCGAGGTATGAAAATTTAAATGTATTCAGTAGTAATACAAATCGTTTGTTACCTTAGAATTGCAACCCTGGTGGATCCTATTTGGCTTTTGAGTACTATCGTGACGATATTTATAGTAAATTGTTTTCAATAGCAAGCAACCGTTGTATTGACACAGGCTTTATAGATACAGAGTGAAATTGTTCTGTCTTTGGGGACCAACGTCTAAGGGAAGAAATAGAACTTCTGTAGAAAGAAATAACAGTACTCAAACCAAATATGTACAGGTGGCAGATCAGGTGGGAGAAGTCGGGACACTCTTGGAATAAAAAGATGAAATTTCTAACTGGAATTTTACCGGGAATTGTATCACTTCAGATACCCTTTTCTCTATTTTCTACTGGTTTATAAACATACTGATATATTTCGCCTTTTGTTGAAAACTTAATCTTACATCTGTTTAATTTTAAGTTGCTTTCTATAATTTTTTAATTCCGGATTAATTATAAGGGCACATAGGATTAGTTGCATTGTTTGGGTTTGTTAAGTAACATCCGAGTTGTTGTAATGTTCTGTAAGATTTATTTCTGAGAGAATTGAAAGGCCTTTAGAGGCTATATTTGACTAAGTTCTGCCACAGTCTGGCAAAGCAGACCTCAGACCCTTATCTGTAGAATATGAAAGAGTTTGATTTAAATGATCTGTCGTTCTTCCACCTCTGTTATCTTCTGATTCTAGCAAGTAGTTTATGACTTTATACTGCATACAATTTATAATGTCCATCCTGTTTTTAATAGCTAAACTAAATTAACAAGTATTACTCTGGATAAGTCTTGAATTTTCTCTAGTAAAGAAATCTGATTTTTGATGAAGAGTAAGCAGGATGGTATAGTCGGACACAGCTGAATGTGTATTAGCATCATATTGTAGATCTGTTGTCTCTTTGTCAAGGAGTGGGGCTTTTAACAAATGTTACATCCTAAGGCTGTTTCAAGTAAAAAAAGATGAAGAAGAATGGTCAGGTACACAGTCTAATTTACCCCCAACTCTTACATCTTTTCCTTTTTATATTTATTTTTCCAGAAATGGGGACTTGCTAGGTTGTTCACATTGCTCTTGAACTTCTAGAGCTGAGCCCTGTTTCTTCAGCTTCCCACTAAGCCT
Source organism: Arctocebus calabarensis (assembly GCA_963573935.1). NCBI lineage: Eukaryota > Metazoa > Chordata > Mammalia > Primates > Lorisidae > Arctocebus > Arctocebus calabarensis. Next base: position 3,902 of record CAUYON010117403.1, read on the forward strand.
AGCTTTCTTAGATTTTCTCCTTTTTAAAGGTTCTGAACACATTACTTTCTAACCTTTATCTAGGTCTAGGTTGTTGTGCCCTATTGACCTTATTTGGTTCCTGTTAATTGTCTCTCGCTAGATTGAATCTCTTTGAGGGCAAGGACTTTCTTTTCCCCATAGTATTGACAGCATCTAGCCCATGGCAGACAAGCAGTAAGTATTGAATTATGATTGTTATTTAATAAAAAATGATAAAGAACTCAATTATACCTCATCTTTTCAAGTATTGTGAAACCCACGATTTTAAGAGTGTGTGTGTGTATATATGTGGGTGTATGCATATATATACGCACAGAGTATCGAATTGGTTGTGGTCTAGATATTTTTCAAATCCTTATAGTTCTTGGGAGATCAGCCTCAGTAAAATGATTTTGAACATAACTTCTTTGAGGGTAGAAAAATCATTGTGCAGGCAAATCTGGACTGCAGAGGGAAGAAAAGAAAATATTAGAAAAAAATGTGTTAACTCTTTAATTTTTCCTAAACATTATTGCCACTGTCTTCATCCATGTAATGAGTAGAGGAGTTAATTACACATATGTCTCTCTTTCCCCTTCCTTCCCATTATTTTATGGTACTGTGGACTGAGGAGAGGAAAGTAGTGGGGAGGCTTAGGCTGTTTTTGTGGACGTCAGTTCTTTGCTTCCAGAAAGACATGGTTCCAGTTCTTTGTTGGCCATAACTCAAGGATGGGGATAAAAGTTTGTTAGGCAGTAGTGAACCCTTCCCTTCCTCTTACAGGTAGTCCATAAATTATTTTCTCTTAATACTTTCTCTAGCTTTTCAAAAAATTTTTTTAATTAGAAAACTAACTTGTGGCAGTTGCGTAAAGGTGGTACAATGATTTCGTCTCTTATTACTTCCTTTCAGTCTTTCTCATGTGCTATTTGTATGTGTGAATTGTTGAAACTTAGAGAAAATTGGTTAGATTTGTCTTAGAAATTTTGCATGAATCTCAAAGGATAATGCATCTCCAAGAGTCACCACTATCCCCATGTTTGGACCTCAGCTTTCTAGGATCTGTTTCTTAATTTTTTTTTTCTAAAGTCATCAGCATACACAAAGTTGATAAAGCCTTTTAAAAATAATTATTTTTATTTTTTATTTTTTAAAGACGAAGTCTCACTATGTTCCTCTTGGTAGAGTGCTATGGCCTCATAGCTCACAGCAACCTCAAACTCTTGGGCTTCAGAGATTCTCTTGCCTCAGCCTCCCAAGTTCCCAAGTACCTGGGACTACAGGTACCCACCACAACACCCTGCTATTATTTTGTTGTAGTTGTCATTTAGCAGGCCCTGGCCGGGTTCAAACCCACCAGCCCCAGTGCATGTGGCTGGTACCCTAACCACTGAGCTACAGACACCAAGCCAAAACCAATTAAGTTGTAATTTGCATATTGTAAAATTTAATTTACTCAATTTTATTATTTTTGTTAAATCTACATAGTTGGGTAGACAACACCTTGATCTAATTTTAGAACATTTTTATCATCTTAAAAAGATAACTCGTGCCCATGTAGGCTTACCTTTGGCATGGCTCCAAGAGACCCAGTCACATTCCTATTTCTGAGGTCCTCTTCTCTACTTCAGGCTAGCAAAATCCATTCAGAGAACTCTGCTCCCAGTAAACAAAAGCCAAGGAAACAGTTTGTTCCCAGTCATATAACTCTCCTCAAAGGCAAGGCAGCATTTAGTTGCGGGTTTATTCTCAGGAAGGGAATAAAGTCCTAGCAGGGAACATAGCACACACATCAATATATTAATGATTTTTCCTGCCTCAGTAGGATGAGGTGTACTTATTGGGCAACCACTGACTCCATTGAGTGTGATCTAAAGGGAAGCAAATGAGATTTCTTCTTTGATCAAAGCTTTAGTTTTTAGAATATCTTATTGCTAATTAAATTCATAAGCAAGCAAGTTACACAGTCCAGAAAGGCTGGCTATTAAGTATTTGATTAGCTTGAAAGATTATTCTTTTCTTTTTTTTTTTTTTTTTTGGGACAGAGCCTCAAGCTGTCACTCTGGATAGGGTGCCCTGGCATCACAGCTCACAGCAACCTCCAATTCCTGAGCTCAAGAGAGTCTCCTGTCTCTGCCTCCCAAGTAGCTGGGACTACAGGCACCCGCCACAACACCCAGCCATTTTTTTGTTTGTTTGTTTGCAGCCTTCATTGTTGTTTGGCAGGCCCGGGCTGGATTCAAACCCACCAGCTCAGGTGTACGTGGCTGGCGCCTTAACCCGTTGAGTGCTTGCTATGTGCTATGCCCTCTCTTAGATGTTAGTAATGTGCTGAATAGGACATTGATCTTCTATGTGTTTTCTGGAGGATATGCTCTAGTTACCTCATTGATTTGGCTACCCTTTAATCTTTAGGGAGTTCCTAGTTTTCCTAATAGTCTGAGATAATTTTTATCTCAAATGTATGAGGTTCCATGTATTTTTAACCTCAGTTCTGATTGTTGTATTTAAATAATCCTGTTTTTCACCTCAATAGCAGTGTTTTTGGTTGCTGCAAATTTAAATGGCTGGTAAATAGTTCAAGCAAGTGTACCATAACTTTACTTAGCACATACTTGTAAAACATTTTGGTTAATTCTAGTTTCCTTTTAAATTGTTGCTGTTGCACTGTGGTAAACTTATTTGTGCATACAGCTTTTCCCATATTTTGGAATATAATCTGAAAATTTATCAGAATATTTAAAGATTAGGGGTTTTTTTACATTGTTAATAAGATCCACCTAATTACTATACAAGAGATAAACATTTGCTATCATGGAAAGCAGTGAGGATATTTGGATTTTTAGATCATTTTTCTATTTGACTTCATTTTATAAATGCCCGTACTTGGATGTTGCTTTAATTTTTTTCAGTTTGATTATTTTTGTTAAATCAGCTAGATTTAATTGTCCCTCATTTCATATGTTTATTTACATATAACTAGGTGACTAATTCATAACTGAGACTTCAAGTGCACACCACAGGAAGGCCAGTTGCTAGCTCTTGCCTAAAATGTATGAAGTTAAACCTGATATGTCCCTTGGAGCCATGCCAGAGGTAGACCAAGAGGAGTCAGGGCTTGTTAGAGGTGACATAAAGCCCCTTACTCCCTATTTAATGTTTTGTTTTCCTCTTTTATATTAGATTGTTTTGAGTGCTTCTGACCACTTGGTATACTGCTAGAAACGGAACTATTTTTTTTTAGGCAGATCATACGGCAGTTTTGGAGGTGGCTATTTGGGCCTGTGAGTCCCTTATTTAATTCTGGCCTAGAGGTCATGTATCTGTACATTCTCTATCTTGCCATTTTTTTTTTTTTTTTTTGAGACAGAGTCTCATGTTGCCCTCGGTAGAGTGCCTAGGCATCAAAGCTCACAGCAATCTCAAACTCTTGGGCTTAAGTGATTCTCTTGCCTCAGCCTCCCAAGCAACTGGGACTACAAACACCCACCATAAAGCTGGGCTATTTTCTGTTGCAGTTGTCATTGTTGGTTAGCTGCCTGGGCCAGGTTCGAACCCACCACCTTCGGTGTATGTGGCTGGTACCATAACCACTGTGCTACGGGCACCAAGCCTCTATTTCACTTTTATAAGAAAAATGTATATGAATGAAGGAAGTTATCAAAAGCAATTTTAAAGGAAATAAGTTCTGAGACAATGTCTGATCCTAAATCATATATTGTTTTTTGTGCAGTAGCTATTAATAATTACTGTACTCTCAAAAAGATTAAATTGTTGCTTATCATATTTGTGCACTTTTTTGTCCAAATTTATGAGGGAGAAATAAAGATACACATTGTACCTGGGTAATAGTAATTTTATATCTGTATAAACGTTTTTAATTTATTTATGCTTATATGTTAAAAGTGTAACTCTACAAAACAATAATAATATCCTTATGCAAAATAATGCCCTGGAAGATGGTTATTGGGTTTGTTGAAATTACAATGAACTTGACAACAAAAGCAATTTCATTCTTCATACATTTTAGGCAAGAGGTAGCAATCTAGCTGATTTTTTTATTTTTATTCATTTATGTTTTTTTTTTTTTTTTTTTTTGCGGTTTTTGGCTGGGGCTGAGTTTGAACCCGCCACCTCTGGCATATGGGGCCAGCGCCTTACTCCTTTGAGCCACAGGTGCCACAAAAATTATTGGAAAATCCCTTGGGAAGTTTTTTTCTGGAAAGTTTGGCCCCAGGCATGTGTGTGCATTATACACAGGCATGCATTCTACATGGCAAAATATGGTATATTGTTACCAAAACAGAGAAAGGCCAATTTAAATAAAAGGCTTCCTAAAATAATAGAGTGATGTTTTAAAGGTTAAACTGTATTCTGTAAACTTTAGTCTTGTGAAACAGTGCTTTTCTCAGTTATACTGGGTGAATTAGTCACCTGGTTATATGTAAATAAACATAAAAAATGAGACATTCTGAGAGTTGGAGATCTGGTCTCAGGTATGTTTCCTTGGCAGGAGTTTTCAAATACAGGCAGTAGCCTGAGGGAGGGCTTCAGTTGCCAGGCTAGAGAAAAACAGAATTGTATCAATCTTCAGGTGTAGTACAACCTCAGTTTTAACTGTGGGAGAAGTTAAAACAGTTTACAAGAAAATAATTATTTATAATAAAATAGCTTTTAAATACACCTTGTGGAATAATTGATAGTTCCTAATCAAACTAGATTTTAAAGAAGAATGTTACTTTTAAAGTACAGTGTGGTTTAGTGGGTTGAATGTGAATCATAGAATCTGATAGACTTGGGTTCAAATTAATGGTTTTGGTATTTCTGAGATGTTTGGCTTTAAACAGGTCAGTTAAACCCGATATGCAGTGTGTAAAGATGGGGAGAGTCCAGTTCAGTTTCTGGCATCATGTTAGCTCTAACTACTGATATTTAAAAATCGCTATACCACGTAAATAAAGATCAAATTAATAAAGCAAAATACTGGAGAATAAACTTTCCTTGGCTGTGGTAGAATAATTTTTATTCTAGTTATATGCGTATACATTGTATTAGTTTTCTATTTTGGGTGATAGATTACCACAAATCTGTTAGCTCACACTCTCTAGGGATTAAGAGTCCTGTTAGGGGTTAGCTGCTGGACCCTACCTGGAGGTATGATTTTGTCAGAGGCTTCGTGTCCTCTTCTTCCTGTTTGGTTGTGGTTGTGAGTCTGAGGTCCTCTATTTTCTTGCAAGCTGTTAGCTGATGTCCTTTCTCAGCTCCTAGAGGCTACTCTCAGGTTCTTGCCACATGACTGCCTTCTCACAATGCAGCAGTTTAGTCTGAAGGATTGGTAGGAGATTATCTTATCAGGAATGACACAGTTCCTTTTTAAAGAGCTTTCTTTGGTTAAATTTAGGCCCACTCAGGATAATCTCCTGAATGGAGATTATTTAATTTAAATTTACCTGACTTGGAATCGTAATTAAGTTTGAAAATCTCTCCCCCCTCTTTGTCATATGACTTAACCTAATCATTGGAATAAAATCTATTGTATTCATATTCATAGTCTTGCCTACACAAAGGGAGTGGTTATAACAGCATACACCCAGAGGTGGTAATCTTAGGGGGCACCTAACACAGGTAGTCTGTGTACCACATACATGCACACAAATAAAATCTTTGCATGTGATTTTATCTTACCCAGTTGGAGGACTTGATTTTGATTAAGCCCACCTCTCATTTTGTCCCACACTTTTTCTTTGCTTTTTTTTTTTTTTTTTGAGTCAGAGTGTCACCATCACCCAGGCTAATGTGCAGTGGCATCATCCTAGCTCACTAGAACCATGAAGAACTCTTTCAGCTTTCTTTTTCCTTTTTTTGAGACAGTCTCACTTTGCCACCCCTGGTAGAGTACTATGGTGTCATAGCTGACAGCAACCTCAGACTGTTGGGCTCAAGTGATTCTCTTGCCTCAGCCTCCTGAGTAGCTGGGACTACAGGTGCCCGCCACAACGCCTGGCTGTTTTTGTTTGTTTGTTTGTTTTTTAAAGGGAGAGGGTGTCTTGCTCTAGCTCAGGCTGGTTTCAAACTCAGGAGCTCAGGCTGTCTATGCACCCAGCCCCACTCCTGAGTAGCTGGGACTACAGGAGTACACCACCACATACAACTTGGGCTTTTCTTTCTTTTTTCATTAGAAATTCGATCTCAACTATTGCATCTTTTTTTTTTTTTTTTAAAGAGACAGAGTCTCACTCCATTGCTCTCGGTAGAGTGCTGTAGCGTCACAGCTCACAGCTACCTCCAACTCCTGGGCTTAGGCGATTCTCCTGCCTCAGCCTCCCAAGTAGCTGGGACTACAGGTGCCCACCACAACACCCGGCTATTTTGTTGTTGTTGTTGCAGTTCGTCCAGGGTTGGGTTGGAACCCGCCACCCTCAGTATATGGGGCTGGCGCCCTACCCATTGAGCCATAGGCTCTTCCCATGCTATTGCATCTTTTGATGGTGTTGAACTCCTGGTCTCAAGCAACCCTCCCACCTCAGTCTCTTAAAGGAATAGGATTGTGGGCGTGAGCATCCTGCCAAGTTTTCCTAGATTTACTTTATTTTAACTGCAGGATTTGAATATAGCTTTTCTCCATTGTATTTGTCTTTTCCTTTTCATAGACAAATGAAGCTTATGACCAATGGAAACTAATTTGAATAGGAGAGGATATGCTGGAAAATTAACTTGCGGCATTAGAAACCAGGATTGCCAAGTTTTTATTTATTTATATAGGACCAAAATCTTAAGATGTCAAAGAAATGAAAGAGAGAAAACCTGACCTTGATTTGTTTTTCCAGACAGCTATTTGTACTTGCAATTTGTAAGACTGCTTTGGGCATGATAGTTGAATGCAGATGGCCTTATTAAACTCTCTGCAGAGGTTGTTTACTATGCAGATTAAAAGCAAAAAGATTATTAAACCTACATAAAAGAGCAGACTTTTTTTTTTTTTTTTTTGAGACAGAGCGTCAAGCGGTGGCCCTGGGTAGAGTACCGGGGCATCACAGTTCACAGCAACCTCTAACTCCTGGGCTCAAGAGATTCTCCTGCCTTAGCCTCCCAAGTAACTGGGACTACAGGCGCCCTCCACAACATCCGGCTATTTTTTGGTTGCAGCCGTCATTGTTTGGCGGCCCAGGCTGGATTCAAACCTGCCAGCTCAGGTGTATGTGGCTGTTGCCTTAGCTGCGTGAATCATAGGCACCGAGCCAGAGCAGACCATTTCAAGAAAGCATTGCTTTTAAAGTGGTAAGAGCACTCCTTAGATAAGAGGTCAGGAATGTGAAGTGAAGTATTTGCTTACTCTTCAGATAAACCCAGGTCTCCTTACCTCTGTTCTAATTTTTGCCTGCTTTATGGCGTTAAATATTATACTGTATTTGTTTGCTTGCTTTTAGTTTTTTTTTTTAATTAGAATAAATTACTTGAGGGTGTCATGCATGTTTTATCTTTGTATCTTTTGTTGGCTTGTAGGAGGCAATCGGTAAATATTCCTTGATTCAGCAATACATACTTCTCTATAGTGAGTGGTAAAGGATATTAGCACATTCATGTTTGTAGTATAGAGATAAGCTTTAGCTTATGTCCAAAACATTTTGTTGAAAACTGACAGATTCTAAGGTTCTGCCCTTTAAATGTTTTGCTTTTATTCTGAGGCGGGTCTATTTTTCTTTTCTTTTTTTTTTTTTTTTTTGAGACAAGAGCCTCAAGCTGTCCCCCTAGGTATAAAGTACTGTAACACCACAGCTCACAGCAACCTCCAACTCCTGGCCTCAAGCAATTCTCCTGCCTCAGACTCCCAAGTAGCTGGGACTGCAAGCGCCCGCCACAACACCACCTTTGGTTGTAGCTGGCATTGTTGTTTGGGCGGGCCTGGGCT